>CAAKHD010005381.1:15863-28873 GCA_901007705.1 Fistularia tabacaria
AGGACAGCGGGGATGGGAGTGGAAAAGGAGGAGGGGGGGGGGTCACGGTGTCAGTTTGGAAAACAAAAGCATAAAAAAGTCAAGTTTTATCACAATGTGGTCCATCCTGACCAGACAGCAGCTTCCGCAGGAGCAGCGGTTCTACTCTGAGCCGCTCCAGGATGACTCAGCTCGGACACCCTGCGGAGGAAACTCCGCGATCTGCATTCTTTTTGTCTCGACCCTCAGCTCGTGATCACGATAGACCTTCGTCTTCCAGTTCAGCGTCTTCTTCACCACGAAGGGCCGATCCAGAGTCTTCATCGCTACTGATGCTGGACTGATCCATGTCCCACTATATTTTCCCCTCACTTCCAAACAAGACCCCGAGATACTTGACCTTCATCCCGGACCCCCTGGAGAGGGGACTAAGGCGGCCTCCATGATTGGGAGATCGGACGCTTCTGAAGCAATCCGGTGAGCGCTGGAGATCCCGGAACTATGAAACCGAGAGAATCACATCGACTGCATGAAAACAGATACCCAATCCTGAGGCCGCTGAACTGGACTTCCTCGCGACTCCACCTGTGCTTAGAAAATCTGTCCGTTAAGGTCAAAGGGCAGCCCTGACGGAGTCCAACCATCACCGAAAGTTTCCAAGTCAGACCTTTTCCAATTCCATGTCCCTGTGATGCAGATCCTGTGTTTGGTTCTCTCGTGTCAAACGCAAATGCGTTGTTTTCCGCACAGTTTTCCTTTTAATGAGAGCATTTGAAGGCTTCATCAGTCGCAGCTTTTCTAATTGGCCGTCTGTCCATTGTTTCATTTGAGCCAATTATTATCTACATACATCTGAGCATGCACCAGCGCACGCGACCCACGGAAAGTCAACTTCCTGCCGAGAGTAGGCCGCGCAGGGACACATCTGTACGCTCACAACCAAACAGCAACACGTGCCCTGAAACTGGGAGAAGGCAGTAATCTGCCAGCTGTGGACGGAAAACGCCTCCAGGAGGGTGTAAATATCCTACATCGACGTTGGCACTATTTTATCACGCAGCCTCCATCTCGGGTTGTGAAAAAGCCGATTGTGAATCTGAACTGTGTTTGGCTTGTTGACGGTGCAGACGCTGGTGGGGGGTGTCATCCAATACCTCAATAGGTGCGGTCAATTTCCGATATTGATACTTTAGATCCCCGATATTCTTTACATGAGACAGCGATTTTAATACAGATTTCAGCACACTGGGTTTCATCACACACACCAGTGGGTTTGGCACCGCATGTCCAACAGGATTTTCCCAACAGGTTTGACGTTTAATCCAGTGTTTTTTCTAATCCAATCCTGTCCATCGTCACATGTTTCGCAGGAGGTGTCACACAGGCCGCCGCGCCTCGCCGCTCCGTCGAATTCACATTCAAATGATTTTGGATGTAATCCCGTTGATTTCCGTGCTTGCTCTGGATTTACATGTGTTACAATCCACGGATCTCAGGTGTGATTCCAGGGGCTTAACGCACGCCGCCGTCGACTGCCGTTGATGTTTGTATTGGTCTCGCCGCAGAGTGTGCAGGGGCTCCAGTGTAATCCAGTTGCTCTCAGAGACTATTTGTACGGGTTTCCAATCACACCTTACACTAAAACAGATTTCAGGTTCCCACTTAATCCATCATCTATTACTTGTAACTCTACATATTTGCATAGGCATTTGAATTGGTCACGCAGGGGACCATTATTTATATATTCCAGTCATTCAGTCGTTCATTCTCTATGCTCAGGGTTGTAGGGGGGCCTGGAACTGTCATTGGGCGAGAGGCAGGTTCACCCTGGACCGGTCACCAGGCGACCCCAGGGGGCAAATTTGGAGACACGCAACCGTTCATTCCCTCATTCACACGTCAGATAGAAACATAAAACAGTTCATCCTCTCATTCAAGTCATATATTTTATTTCACAAAAACGAATAGATATATGTGTATATATTTGGTTTTGCTCATGAAGTTTCTGTGTGTCCCGGTTGCACGTGAACGGCAGCCGCTAATATCCCATGTGTATCATTGATTTACTCTGCCAGCTTTTACTGTGATTGGCATCCAATGAGCCGCATTTCTTTGTCTTTTTTTTCTTTCTCGCATCTTGTCACGCAAGTGACGCCATCGCACGCAGGGACTCCGCATGTCTCACACACGGCGACAGAATAACAAAGAGCGCTCCGGTAAGAAATGGGGCCCTTCGGGCGGCTGTTTCTCGGGCTTTCTCTTGTTAATCTCCAGGGAGGTAATAGTCATCGCTCAGGGTAGATATTACCTCAATTGCATTACGTGGACGTGTGTAATGACATTTCGGGCTTTCATGTGGGGACTCTCGGTGTTCTCCTGACTCGCCGCCGTCCCCCGTATCTCATATTTCCTCTGTTTTCCAGGCCCGGTATTAACCGCCGCGCAGGAACCGCTCTTTATGGATCGGCCCCCAGCTTCACCAGAGCCATCAATTCTGGGACAGTCAGACGCGGCAGATATTTGGTCGTAACTCAGCGAGGCAGCCATGCGGGCAACAAACTCCTCCCACAGCATTTAGCCGGCTAATAATGATTTAATGGACGGCCTTTGACAAAGACAAACAGCAACCTCGTTCTTGACAAGAGAAGCTACTAATTACGTGGCAGAGTGCGGGCAGAGAGGCAGGCTGTCTCTACATGAGGACATAAGCAGCTGCATATGTCTTCCATATGGCAGCTGAGCCCCCGGCTCTGGCCCCGGAAAACGGGCTGAAACCGCGACAACAAGGGGAGGCGCGTTCGGGCGTGCTTCCATCGTCACGGCGAAAAAAAAAAAAAGGCAAGGATCGGATGGTGATTAACGAGCTCGTCGTTGTCAGCTCCCAGTGCCTTCGTGATCTTCGCAGTCAGCTGATCACCGCGGCCATGGCACACTCCTGCAGACACGTGATGGTCCGTTCAACCACAAAGCTTTTTACACAAGTCCTGCTTTCAGCCTTTTCACTGGGAGTTTACACAGCTCTACTTTCGGGTTTCTTCTCTATATGACACGTGAATGGGAGAATGAATGGTTGTATCTCCACATATGAAGTATGAATGAGATAATATACAGTTGTATTTCTCTCTTTGATATGTGAATTAAAGCGTGAATGGTTGTACGACTATATGATGTGTGAATGAGCGAGTGAATAGTTGTGTGTCTCTATATGATGTGTGACGATGAAGGTGAATGGTTGCATGTCAATATATTTTGTGCGGACGATAGAATAAATTGTTGTTTGTCTCTATATGATGTGTGAATGAGTGAGTAAATGGTTGTATTTTTCTGAATGAGAATGAAAGAGAGATTGGTTGTAAGTCTTTTGTCGACGTGAATGAGAGGGGGAGTGGTTGCGCTGTGGCTGAGGGTCTCCAGCTCCGGCCCTGGAGGAGCTTTCTTCGATGTTCCGGCCTCCAACCACACTCCCAAAAAGGAAAAAAAAATAGTAAATAAAATAAAAATATACAGAACTTTAGAAGTTGATGCAACTGGAGACCCCGGCTCGTCCGTGTGTGAGTTCACGGCGAACTCAGACAACCGGCCCCGGGGTTGGGCCGGCTCTGCCCGCTGTGAACCCGCGCAGGCTAAATTGCATCACTAATGAATTCCTGAGTGCTGACGACTTATAACTGCGTATGAAATGATGTGAGAAATGACCTTGGCTCCGTGAGTGAACGTCTCACAGGCTGATGCAACCCGCGCGCTCCTTTCACTGGAAATCACCCCAGAGCCGATGGCGTTTTTTTGTGCATTTATATCTCGCAGCTGAATGTTAGATGAACCTTTTTTCTGTGTTGATTTAATTAATGACACCGACGGAGAGTAGCTTTGAAGCTAGTCTTGCGACGCAAATGTGAAGTGGAACCTCGACCTCCGTAAATGTCAAGTCCCCCGTTCTTTTTTTCTTTTTTTGCTATGTTAAGGTCACACAACACGGAGGAATCATTGGACACAAAGTCCTTACAAACATCTTTACAATGGTCGAAAATGGAAAAAGAAACCTCAGGAAGGGGTTGGGAGGGGACCAGGTCTCCGGCAGTGTCCCGTGTCCTCCTGCAGGCCTGGGATCGTTGTCCCCCAGAAAACATGTGGTGTCTGTAGAACCTCTGGCAAAAAGATTTGGATTTGAAGGAGAGCTGGAGCACCTCAGGGTCACGTGACCTCATCTCGGTCATGGGTGCTGGGGAAAGAGAGAAATGACAAATTTCATTCATTCATTCATTCAGTCATTCATTCATTCGTTCACTCATTCATTCATTATCCATACCCCTTACCCTGCAATCGGGGTCGAGGGGGTGCTGGAGCCTATCCCAGCTGTGATTGGATAAGAGGCGGCGTTCGAGGCTGCATATTGAGATATACAGCTCTCTCATTCACACGTAAAACAATGCGCTCCTTCATTCACTCTATGTCTCTATAATATAGAGACATAGAATTATTCACCCTCTCATTCACACATCATAAGAGACGAGCAACACTTCACTCTGTCATTCACTGGTTATTTAGAGACAAACAAACATTCACCCTCTCATTCACACGTCATATAGAGACATGCAAGCATTCACATGTCCGGGCAATTTAGGGTCTCCAATGAACCTCTGGTATGTTCTTGGTCTGTAGGATGAAACAGGTAGACCCCGGAAGAACCCCCCCCCCTCCCCGGGAATCTAACCAGGGACCTTCTTGCTGTAGCTGTGTCTTAAAATGCTATGCCTTAATGCACGCACGGAGGGTATCTTTTAAGAACTGCCAGCAGAGGAAGTAAAAATGATTACACGGCACCACTGGACTATTATTATGATGCGTCAGGTTATCGTGCAGCTCAATTTACACACAAACACAGAGAAGAATAATCAGTCAAAGGAAACCTGACATGAATCATCACGGGGGAAAAGCACCGATGGACGAAACCGTCCTCCGAGTTCCTGTAATGTTTCCATTTGAACGAGATACGAGATTATCTGAACATCTGCTGAAATCAAACCGCGTGCGAGGTGAAAAAAAACGGGAGGGGGGACTGTAATAACTCACGGCCATCTGAAACGTGACACGGCTGCACGTCGCTCTCCGGAGGACATCTGAGGCCAAAAACGGGTCCTGAACTGGTGTCGTGTTTTAAAAAGATATCATTTCGTCCGCCGTGTGAAGTCTTAATGGTAACAAACGAACCACGATCGGTTACCGCTAAAATAAACTGTAGGAGACATGGCGCTGCGAAATGGTTGAGTTTTAAAAGTCATTAGGTGGAGTTGTTTGTCTGACAACTGCAGTTTTATCACAGTCAAATTAACTCTGGGAATCATTCGTTCAGCCACAACACTGGGGAGTCGGAAGCCGACGATCCTGGACAGACCAACGCATAGCGGTGTTGTGTCTGGCCGCAACAGACAAGGTTGGTGTTTGGGGATCGGCGCGCCGCTGCCCCGAAGGCCATCCGCTAACAACATGTTAGCGTCAGCTGTGTGCAGCTCCACAATCCCGGGACGTACGTCTGAGTGCCTGGTTGCTCCGGGACGGTGCCACAGCGTTTCCCCGCATCAGATTTATTTATGACTGAAGTGTAATTACTGCATCTGGAGTTCACTGTTATTCCAAATTAATAGAATATGCTTTTTCCCCTTTTTTCCGATTGAATGGGAACCCAGACTGGTCAATCCCATTTGGAGACGTTCAAATCATTCACCCTCTCAATCACTCGTCATATCAAGACATGCAACTCTTCACCCTCTCGTTCCACAACTGGACACAGGAGGGTCTTCAATGAACCTCCAGCATGTTTTTGGACTCTGAAGAACCCAGAGGAAACCCATGCAGACATCGGGAGAATGCAGAGCGAAATCAAACCAGGGACCTTCTTGCTGTTAGGCAGAGATGCTAACCGTTGCACCCGCTGTGCTGCCCCAATTTAGCACACTTTAATTGTGATTACCACTGGTTTCTCAAATGCGTGTGTGCGTGCGTCTGAGCGTGCATGTGCGCATTTGTGTGTGTGCACATCTCTGACTGGGAATTGCATATTTCAGACGAAAAAAAAAAACACACACACACACATTTTGTTCCAGCATCACACGCTTCACTGCCGTCCAGTGAGTGGAACACAACCTTTTACCCATGATGCATCTGTTTCCCCCGAAGAGCTCCGTGATTTATCTGTATTTATTTATCACTCCGGCTGAGATGAAGACAAAATACAAATTGCACTGGGTCCGGGGCCCGCTGCGCCTTCGCCTCGCATTCCTTGTTAATCCTGTCATGTTGCGGCGTTTGCCCGGCTAACGTGACTGAGCCGGCGCACGCTCAGCCAGAGCCTCCACTGCGGCCCGCCAGAGCCTAAGTGGCATATTAAGTTATAAACAGACCAACACATGGAATTTGCCTTTCTTTCCTTTTTTGGTCCTAGCGCTGCTCTAGAAGTCGTACAACCTTTCAACGACGCGGCAGCCCCCCTCCCCCCTTTGAATCAGAGCGAGCCATTAGCGAGGTGCGAAGGGTGTATTTATTACAGCTTTACGCGGTCGGCGGCGGAAGAAAGAACAGACAGGGATGTTGGGGGATAACACTTTTTGAAATATTACTCTAAGTAGAATTAATTCCTGCCTGCTGAGCGCCTGGATATCCCAGGAGTTACTGTGAAAATACCATCTGGTTCATTAATTGGAAGTTATTCCGGACTATTACCGATGCCCGGTGGACTGCAGTCCACTCTCTCCGTACGCGGCTTGAATTTCACAAATAAGATGCCATGACACCTCGCCGCGGGAGTGAATCCACAGGCTTTTTATGGGTGAACACAGATCGCCGGGAGTGCAGTTTACACAAACCACATTTAAGGGAGCTCAATGAGACACTCCGCAAGGTCCAGCTGTCGCTCGAAAGGTTTCTATACTTTTACAGGAAATTAGTTTTCAAGCGGTGTGAAACTGGGCAATGGATCATCGCGAGAACGATGCATTAGTATCAAGCTAATATCTGGCAGGATGAAATTTCAACGGGGAAAGTATATGAATACGGCTGAATACTGCGAGCGTTCATTTTCCGCCCTCCCTTTCCAATCCTGAGATCCTACGGTGGCCTGCGGCCATGAGTAAAACTTCAATAAAATGAATGGAAAGGAGGAGCCTGGAGACTCTAAATTGCCCAGGCGTGTATATGAGAGCGTGCATTGCTGTATATCTCTATATGAAGTTTGAATGACTGAGTCAATGGATGTATGTCTCCATGTAACATGCGAATCGTTGTATGTCTCTTTATATGATGTGTGAACAAGGGGGTGAAGGGCTGCATGCTTCTAAATACTGCATGAATGAGACAGTGAGTAGCCTCAGAAAGACTCTGACTAAGGGAGTGACTTATTGTATGTCTCTATATAATGCATGAATGAAAGCGTGAATCGGTGCATGACTCGAGATCGGTGGTCCCCAACCTTTTCTGTACCAGGGACCAGTTTTATGCATGAAAATGTTTCCGCGAACCGGTTCGAGGCACGGAGGTTCAAATGATAAAAACTTGTGTCAGTTCGCGGTGTTTAATCTGAATACAACGATTACACTTTATATTAGGCAGTTTGAATAATTTTGCACTATAATATCAATTCACTATAATGCAGAGTCAGTGGGAGCCGTTCACCACAAATAATGCACAGTGGGCACGGAGCTTATGTATCATGTATCAGCTGTTGAGATGAACCCGTAATTTAGGAAGGAATCTTGATATCTTCTTTTCAATGCAGCTTTCTTTTTGCCGGCAGTCTGCGACGCTTCTGCCGTCTCATTATTTGCTTGTTTCCCTCCGAAAAAGCTCTCCAGTGACTTTTGTTTCTGGCTCATTTTTTTCAAGGGCTAGCTTGTAGTAGCTGATGTGTGAAATGGCGCGACAGTAAGGCGACGGCGGAAACAGTCGTTTTTGGAAATAAGATCCGTGAACGACAGAGTGAATGGAACGTTCGTAAAACGTTCAGAAAAACAATATACCACCAGGGGGCCTCAAGGAGGTCTGCCTTCCAGGTGTTTGTGGCCTGGACCTTCTCTCTCACTCAGTCTGGACACACACCTGTGGAGATGGTTACACCCGCTAATCCACCGGGGAGGATTTCGTCCGGGGCGGCCGTGAATATGTCACGCCGGCTCTTTCAACCGGAGCGGACGACTTGGATTCTCAAAACGTAAACATTCGGAAACTGTAAATTCACTCCACATGAGGATGAGGAGGGTCAGCTCGATTCCAAGATTCTATCCCAGACTGGAACCTGCGTGTGGTTGCACTGATTCTGTGAAAGCTGCCATATTGATTACAAGTGATACTCTGGCCATCTTTCAAACACACATGCACACACACACACACACACACACACACACACACACACACACATGTGGGCTCACACTGCTATGCTTTTGTTTGACTCACAAGATGAATCTGTGGCTTTTCATTGTTTTTATCGACTGAGATTTTGGGGTTGCAGTTTTTTTTTAAGATTTTCTCTCTCAATTAAACAAAGCGGTCAAACGCCGGCGTTTGCTTGAACTCGCGTCAAAGTTGAAGTTCGGTTTCGAACTGTACTTTTCAAATTTTTCCAGACGCCCTCGCCGATTGTAGCCCCTGACACGGAGCTTCCCACGGGGTGGGGGGTGGGGGGTGGGGGGGGATCATATGAGTCAGCTTTTGGAGAAAATCACACTTTTCCTCCTTGACAAAGTTTAATAAATACTGTTTGCATTCGAGAAGGTGCATTTCTAAGGGATCTAAAACAAGCGCCTCCTCAAGCAGCGCTGCTTTGATTAACATCTGGATGTGCTGATGTTGAGAACTTAATTGCATTGGAAATAAAAGAAAAAAAAAAGAGAATTCTGGTAGCAACCACCGCTACCACTAGCTGCCGGCGGCCCATCCCCCCCCCCCCCTCATAGATCGCAATCAGCCTCTGTCCCTAACTTTTTCGTTTGCATTTGTTCCCGGTTTTCTCCGAACGCTGGCCCCGGACACAGCCCCACATCTGGGCGTAATCTGCGCCGGGGCGTCTCGGCTCGGGTCCGACTCCGATAATCTGCTGCGTGATAATAGCACGTGTATTCTGTCGCGGGGGACATCTTGGTGAACCGTTCGGCCTTTTCCAGTGGCACGACCCCTTTTCGTTTATCAGTTCGATCTAACAAACACACACACACACACACACACACACACAATGGTAGGGCTCTCCAACACGGAGGTCAGTCATACCCTGCAACAGATTAAATCTGGCTCTGGCGGGAGGGACTATGGGCAAAGGGGTTGGGGGGGGTTGGGGAGGGGAGAAGGCACCACGGGGGTCCAAGTGGTATGCTCGGAGTGACCGGCTAATTGGGGGCTTTCCTGCCTCCAGATTTATTCATACATATTCTCCAGAGTATAAGTAGGGCAAACAAAACTCTCGCTTCTTGGATTACCTATTTAATACACACACACACACACGCACACACACACACACACACACACACACATACACAGACGTGAATTTGCCCAGCAGTACAGAGCTGACAAAGACTGGAGCAACCGCTGGAGAACTCAGAGGGAACATGATTGACAGCCCCCCCTGCTGGCCAGTGTAGAACAAGACATCCTGACTGGGATGTCGGGAGGGAACGGAGTGTCGTCTCCAAAAACACACCGTGACAGCTCCGGTGATGAAGAGCGCCGTCGCACTCGTGTGAGAGGAGACGGAAGTCACACATGCACACACGCTTCCTCACCTTCCGGGTGATGCTCTCATTTGTGAATGACAATTAAACAAAAGCGTTTTGTCTGTTTTGAGTGACAGAAACTTGATTTGGTTTTCAGTGCTTACAAACAAATACACACACACACACACACACACACACACACACACACGCATACACATACACTGTCCTACAGTGTCATAATGTAAGGGTAGCTAGTTCAAAAAAAGATTTTGTTGGAGCTCTAATCTGAGCCTGTCAGCGATTTAGCACCCTCAGGATTAGCCTTCATCTGTGAGGTCTCAATCCTTACAGCTGTGGATCATCTCAGCCAAAGGAACTCATAGGTGCTTGGTGATTGGTGGATCTCGTAAGCCTCGGCCATTACCAGATACTTCTTGATGACCGCGGCGCGCCATTTTTAAAAACTATCGCTGTCACTGGTCAGCTGTTGTCTGGCGATAAAACCGAAAGAACCGACGAGAAATGGACGGAGGAAGAGGTCAGAGCTCTTCTGGCCTGCGATGTCACACAGGGGTTAGCTCGCGGTGAGATCTTCACACGGCGAAAAGCAGAGTGGGGAGAAGATAAAAAGTGCAAAAATGCGAAACTAAAAGGTTCCCCTGGAGGAGGCTAGTTCCTGGAACGATATTCAAGCTGGAAGAACTGTTCTGTCCAAAAGCGGGTAATAAGATCATCTGATTGGCTTCTTGTGGTCGACCTAAAGGGGCTATTTGTGCCTAAAACGATCAGATCTTGCGGAACAAGTATGTCAGTCCAAATGGTCCACGGGGACGGCAGTTTATGAAATTGAAACTGCGAGATGGTATCTGGGCGTTCTCGACGCTCTGCAAGTCCCTGCCCTGCTTGTGCAGCCAAACAGTACCGGAAAAGTCTCCGTCCCCCAAAACGTCAATTTGTGGCTCCATGCAGGAAATGCACCCACAACCAACATGTCCACTTTGATTTATTGTAGATTAAATCTTTAAAACTCCCATTTACACACACACACACACACACACACACACACATATGCCGGTGTCTTCCTGTAATAGCAGTGAAGGAACTCCTCCTTGTGTTTACATTTTAAACAGTCATAAAGCACTAGTATCTGCTGATACACACACACGCACATATAACTACACCCATCCAGAAATTGAGTTTGACTTAACAGCTGAGTCTCATAAAACTCACATTGTAATCCATGTTTTAAAAAGAAATAAGAAAAACAAAAGTGTTCCATATAAATATGATGGAATAATGGAGATCAACTGTCATCCTGGCAAAGCCTCAGTGAACAAGTCTGGAGAAACAAAACCAAGACTTTTATTTTCTCCTTTGCTTTAGGTCTTTTTGGTCAAACAGGCGAATTCTTTTGGTTTTCACTTCTGGGATTCGAAGTGTTTTCTGATACTGCAGTGGTGGTCCAATGCCTCCCAGTCAAATAAACAACATAAGTCTTCGAATCCAATCGATTAATCAATAGAACAAGAATCTTGTTGTTCTTGGGAACTTCCTTTGTTTCTCCAATGATATGGAATGTAGAGAAGATGTGGGCCTCGGTTTAAAAAATCCTGGAATTATCCGATAAAAGATTGACCAGAAATTAGAGTATCTGTCATGTCTATTCATAGGACCCGCGATACACAGCAGCTGGAGGCCGGAAAGACGTCGGCACAGGGGGGTCAGGCAAGGGACAAACGGAGGCAGTCTGGATCTTCCAGGATCTTGCAGGATCTTCTGGGATACTCCAAGATCTTCCTGTATTGGGGGTATGAGGCGCAGGGGGCCCAGGGACTAGTAGGATGTCAAGAATGCAGCACAAGGTGTTAGATCTTCCAGAATCCTCCAGAATTTTCTTGCTTAAACTAGGTCAAGCGTCAAAGGCTTAGCATAGGTACTCGGGCAAAGGAGAGAGGCACTCAGGATCTTCTTGGATCATCCAGAATCTTCCTGTGTAGGGAGTATGCAGCACAGGGGGGGGGGTCAGGCGCTGGAAGGACGTCACCGACGTAGCACATAGAGTCAGGATCTTCCAGGATTCTTCAGGATCTTCTCGCATAAACTATGCAAGGTCAAGCATCAAAGGAGTAGCATAGAGAAGGTAGTCAGACGAGGGTCGGAAGGAGACAATCTTCTGGGATCATCCAGGATCTTCCCATTTAGGGAGTATGCGGTACATACTGGGGTCAGGCACTGGAGGGACATCACCAACCTAGCTTACGGAGCTGGGATCCTCAAGGATCATTCAGGATCTTCTTTTATCGGGAGCGTGTACTGCAGCGTTGTCAGGGACCTGAAGAACACTATCAAGATTGCACGAGGAGTAAGGATCTTCCAGGATCTTCTTGCATAGGCTAGATCACGTGTCCAAGGTGTAGCATGGGCAACCATGACCGTCCTGTTTAGGGACTCAGGAGACAAACACAAGGTATGCGCTGATCGTGACGTGGCGCCTACTTCCTGGAAGCAGGAAGTTGACCAGAGATTGGAAACAGGTGCGCAGCAGCAACACACCTGTGTGAACAAGGCCAGGAACACAGAAACCTGGGCTGTGACTCCACCTGGGCTTCGGAAAGCAGAGACTCCGGCAGACAAGGCAGTGAGATCAGCGCCAAGACACGGACCAACAACACCTCCCGTACTTCAGGCCTCGAATGTAGGTCACTCTTCCTCGGTGCGGGTCGACCCCTCTAGTATTTTACAGTTCTGCCGTCATTAAGCTCAGCTCCAGGCCGCGAATGTAGTCAAAGGTTACAGAGACATTTCTAAATCCAGACCA
The DNA here is from genome assembly GCA_901007705.1 of Fistularia tabacaria. NCBI lineage: Eukaryota > Metazoa > Chordata > Actinopteri > Syngnathiformes > Fistulariidae > Fistularia > Fistularia tabacaria. The sequence continues at coordinate 28,353 of CAAKHD010005381.1, forward strand.
TAAAATGAGTAACCCAAGAGGCCACTATTAATCAATAATTTATCCGGCTCTGATCGCTACATAAGCTGGTGTCACGGCCTCTCGGTGCAAATATGAAATGTCTCCCCAATCGGGCTTTCATATCTGCATTTATACGGGAATAAGGATGAAGAAAATAAAAAAACGTTGGGGTAGAAGCAGGAGGAGTGAAAGAATGTCACAGTTTACAAAGGAAACACATATAACCTGTAACACAACCCTTTACAAACACTGTGCGGTGTGTGTGTGTGTGTGTGTGTGTGTGTGTGTGTGTGTGTGCGTGTGTATGGCTGCAGCTGCGGAGGAAACGGCGGTGAGTGACCAGTATTTAAAGAGTCTCCCTATGACACCAGATGAGATCATTTCAATAGTATATCAGTGAAGTAAAGTACACAAACATAGGCCGTGTCACAAGGAAGGAGTGAACGAACAACATGTGACTCCATCACGGCTCTCCAGCTACGACCCCCCCCCCCCCCCACCCCCCCCCCCCCCGCCGCAGT
>CAAKHD010005387.1:8617-20698 GCA_901007705.1 Fistularia tabacaria
CACACACACACACACACACACACACACACGCACACACATATATATGTATATGTGTGTGTGATATATATGTGTGTGCGTGTGTGTGTGTGTGTGTGTGTGTGTGTGTGTGTGTGTGTGTGTGTGTGTGTGTGTGTGTGTGTAGGGGGTTTAGCTCCTTGAAGACCTCGGTCTGCTTCTCTTCCACGATCTTCTCAGAGTCGGACAGTCTGGACTTCCGTCTGAGTGAAATCCACCTGTTGACCTACAAGCTGCCGGAGAAGAACCGCGAGATGCTGGAGATGCTGATCAAACACCTGGTGATGTGAGTGTCTTCTCCGACGGTCCTCCTGTCCTGGATGGTCTGTGATCCTCCTCCAGGAGGTTCTGAGCCCGCTGGTGTTCCTCCCGACAGCGTCTGCGGCCACAGCGAGGAGAACCGGATGACACCCTCCAACATGGCGGTGATCTTCGGCCCCACCCTGATGAGGGCCAGGGAGGAGACCGTGGCAGCCATGCTGGACATCAAGTTCCAGAACATCGTGGTGGAGATCCTGATCGAGGGGCACGAAAAGGTACGTCTCCTCTGATTGGACGTTCTGTGAGGGAAGCGTGAGGAGATCTAAGCTTCTCCAGCTCGGTATCTCCACGTCAAGGTGTACAAAGAACGTTGTCCTCCACATCTGGATCTTCATGTCTTCACTTCCTGGTATCTGAATCATCTGCAGTAAAAACTTGGACCCCGGCGATCCTAAGCTACGCTAGCTAGACGATTGTAGCTCAGCATATTTGTAGCTTAGCGTGGCTCTGGAGACTGGTGAGATACTTTAGATGCCTCTCCCTCTCAGATGTTCTCCTGTGTCCCCTGCAGATCTTTGGTCACAGGCCCGAGGAGAGCTCCGCCCGCCCGGTCCCACCCCCCCGGGTCGCCCCCAGGATGCGGCAGCCAATCACCATCTCCAAGAGGCCAGCGCGCCTCCATCAGCGCCTAGAGCCAGGAACCTTGCAGCTCGTTGAGAGTGAGTTCGAGCAGGACCACCAGGAGGTCCAGAGCATTGAGTCCCTGGATGATTGTTTGGACCTCTATCACCTCCGCCACCTCCTTCAGCTCCACCAGCTCTATCAGCTCAATCACTTCTATCACCTCGATGAGCTCCTTCGCCTGCATGACTTCCTTGACCTCCATCTCCTCCTTCACGTCCTTCACCTCCTCCTTCTTCACAATGTGACTCCATGTCTGTACCCTTGCTAAAGAGGTCATTTAATGAGGTCCTTTTTCCAGGTCAGTTAACGAGGTCCATTAACGAGGTGGCAATCAGGTTGTCTTCTCCTGCACCTCCACCTCAGTCATGCTCTTGTCCAGAGAACCAGAGTTCCTGAAGATGGTTCTAGATGGATCTGTGTTGTAGCCTTAGCACCCTCCATGAAGGTGTGGTGTCGTTCTAACAGACGGTGAGAAGGACGGTTCCGGTCCCGACGCCGAGGTGTCTCCAAGCCCGGTGCCCTCACAGAGAACTAGGCCTCTTGTTCCACGAGAACCTCCCCCCAGACAGGCGCTGCTCCCCAGGCCTCCGCCCCCCCCGGAGAGACCTCCGGAGTTCGATGGCACCAAGACGGACGGTTCCGTTTCCAACGGCGACCCGGGGGTTAGTGTGACCCGGGTTCCGTCCTTCCAGAACCGGAGAGCGGCGGTGAAGGGGGCGCCGGCCAGCAGAGAAGGTTTGTTCGCTGTGACTCCGCTCCTTTTACCAGAAGTCTGAGGGGGGGTATTAACGCTTCACTGCCCACTCCAATCTCCTCCTGGCACCTCCGCTCCTGTCCCCCTCAGACCCGGACGGCGTGACCAGAACCAGGCCTCCAGAGAAACCCCTCTGCAGACCCCCGGTCAGACCCCCGGACCCCCCCTGCAGAGGCCCGCCCCTCCACAAGAACCAGAACCAGACAGAGCCAGAACCCGCCTGGTGATGCTGCTGCAGCCACATCCTAGTAGGCCTAATGGCTCCGTCTCAGCCCTGTGGTTTGGGTTCCGCCTGTTCCACCACGTTCTAAGGCTCTGCTTGTCTGCTTTCTCCTCAGCGTCGCCTCCAAAACCAAGTTCTTTGAAAACGCCTCCAAACAAATGGGCAGGTGAGTCACCCCTAACAAGCTTAACGGGCTTTACCCGCCAGTTAACAGCACAGGAACAGGAGGCTATGAATACTAGGCATACAAATTCTGAGCACTAAGCATACAAGTTACGAGTACTGGGCATCCAAATTCAGAGTACTAGGCATCCAAATTCAAAGTACTAGGCATACAAGTTACGAGAAAGAGGCATCCGTATTCCGAGTACTAGCGAAATAAGTTCCGAGTAAGAGGCATCCATATTCCAAGTACTAGCGATATAAGTTACGAGTAAGAGCCATACAAGTTTCGAGTAAGAGGCATCAAAATTCCGAGTACTAACAATATAAGTTATGAGTAAGAGGCATACAAGTTACCAGTACTCGGCATGCAAGTTACGAGTAAGAGGCATCCAAATTCCAAGTACTAGCGATATAAGTTATGAGTAAGAGACATACAGGTTACCAGTACTAGGCATACAAATTCAAAGTACAAGGCATGCAAGTTACGAGGAAGAGGCATCCAAATTCCGAGTACTAGGCACACAAGTACCGCTTCCTCCGATCAAACGACTTTCCTGTTGTCCACACGTTCTAAAAGTTCTTCCTCTGAGTGTCTGTTCTCTATTCCAGTCCACCTTCATCCCCGTCATCTTCATCAGGGATCAACGTAAAGAAGGAGATGGTAAGAACATTGTAACAATGTTATAATAACATTGTAATAGCACTGTAATAATGTAAGAAGCATAAAAGAGACTATTCCCTGTTTGGTTCCCCTCTAGAACCCGGGCTAATGGACGTGGCTAGCTGGCTGTGGACGGACGGACCCAGGTGGAGAACCTACCGCCGTGTTGTCGTCAAGGAAACGGGAGGGTTGGGTGCTTCTGGCCTGGAGTCGGACTTTATTCTTCTCTCCTGCAGGCTAAACGTATTAGCCGAATCAGGATAATCATATTAACGTCTTTACTTTGTCCATCGTTTGGTGCTGGTTAGTTAACTTGATTAACTGTCCTAACTAGCTGTGGTTGCTTCCGGGGTAACAGCCTTGAGGTCAGGGGTCAGAGGTCAGGGGTGGACCGTGAGGTTCAGACTGTTACAGGCAGGTTCCTTGCCGGAGGCCACTGTTACCCGTGTGTCGGTTCTGCGGTTCCACGTTCTGCGCGTTCTCCTTTCTCGTCTCAATAAAGCCCATTGTGGAACCTTCTCTGCTGTCAAAGTTCTCTTTCGGTTCTCCGTTGCCGTGACAATCCGGACTCCGGATCCACCAGCCGGGAGCAGACCGGACTCGGGACCTGGTTCTGGAGGAGGTCCGCCTGGGTCACATGAACCCAGGAGAGGATTGGACCTTCAGCAGAGGATGAGAAGACAGCTGAACCCCCTAAGCTCTTTCCTAGCCCTTCTTTAAGCTGGCCTTCACCAGACCTTTACCATTCCTGCATTCCATGACCATCTCTGAACCTTCAACCCAGACCTCTCCTCTCTCCTCCCAGAAGGTTGGACATCTGACACACACACACACACACACACACACACAGAGTGCAGTGTTGCAGTGTTTATTGGGGTTCTGAAAAGCAGATGGAGGTTCAGGTTTGTAGAAAGACCTCAGTGGAAAAAGAACTGCAGATACACACACACACACACACACACACACACACACACGAAAACATCCGGAGAAGCACTTCAAGGTCCAGAGGAGCAATGAGAACGTTGATGAGAAACACATGAAGAACCAGATCAAAAGTGTGTGTGTGTGTGTGTGTGTGTGTGAGACACTCAGGTCCTGGTCCTATGACATCACGATGACATCACAGTGACCTCAGGTGACCTCCAGGCCGGTGTTGTTCACCAAGCAGCTGACTGGACGTTCCTCGTCCAGGAGTTTGGAGAACGTGGACCAAACCTCAGAAGAAGAGACGTGAAGGACAACAGCGAATCACAGCACGGTTCCACAAATCACAAACACGGCCCTTCCCCCCACGCAGAACCTCAGACATCACAGAGAACAGATTCATGCAGAAGGTCCTTCACAGAGTTCACGCACGACCACAGGAAAAGGAGCTCAGGAGGAACCTCATGCTGGTGGAACTCCAAAGTTCAAAAGTCCAAGACAGGTTTTTCTAAATGGGAGGAAATCCAAACGAACGTGGACCAAGAAGAAGAAGAAGAAGAAGAAGAACCTTCACAGTATCGAGGAAAAGTCAATCAGTGAAGCAGATATGAAAGATCTGAGGCTGGAGAAGACCTACATCCTCAGAAGCAGGTCAAAGATGTCCAGGTGGACCAGGAGGATTTGAAGCTGGATGGAAGGAGAAGTCAAGCAGGTTCTCCTGTTTGAGCTCCTCAGGTTCTGGTTTGGAGGAGATGATGTGGACGTTCCTGGGAGACGAAGGTCTTGAGGAGCGGGTTCTGCCGGTCTCCCGCGAACAAGACTTGCAGAACCCGCCGAGGCTCAGAGGAGCAGGAGAAGCTCAGAGCCTGCCTCCAGGTCTACTGGTGGAACAGGATGGGTTTGGCCAAACCCGCCAGGATCTTCGGCACGTGGACGGAGATGATTTCGCCGATCATCTCCGGGAAGCTGACCTTGGTGTGGAAGGTCTGTGCCTGCAGGAACAGGTCGAAGGTGAACTGGTGGAGCTTCTTCACCGTCTGAAAGGCAGAAGACACGCGGACCTTCTCAGGGAGGACACCTCGGGGAAGCAGAGGGTACTTGCGGCCAGAACCTTCTCACCATCTGCAGGGAGTCCAGGAGGCGGGTGAGCTGGTAGAACCTCTGGGAGCAGCTGCTGGAGATCCGCCGACTGAGGAGCCGGTTCAGCTCGTCGATGTAGGTCCGACGCAGCTCGTCGAAGAACGACTGGCTCTTCAGACCTTCCACCGGAACTGTCAGGAGACACCGGGCAGGTTCTCAGCAGGTTCTCGGCCGGCTTCGGATCTCCTCGCGGAGGACTTACGGATGCTGAAGAGCAGCAGGGCCTTCATGCAGAGGAACTCCTCCTGGGTGATCTGCAGGAGCAGGAACTCCTGGGAGATATGCCTCATCCGGACGCAGTGCTCATACATGGTGGACACGTGCATGCGCTGCCTGCCAACAGGGGGGGGGTCAGAGGTCGGGGGTCACTTCCACAGCCATGCTAATGTCTGTTAGCGCCGACGAGGAAACTGGGCTCAGAAGCAGCGAGAACTTCCTCCAGGAGGAGAACCGGGGAGGAACGGCCCAGCCTGAGGGTTCTCCGGCGGTTCCTCAGAGTATTCGGCTGTGACCCGGTTGTTGCTGGAAAGCTGGAACGTGGCCCACCGTTTCCACGGCAACCAGAGCCTCAAAAGAGTTTTTTTTTTTCGAAAGGATTTCTAAACTTTGCAAAAGAAATTTGATTGTAAGTTTTGGAAGAAAATGTTTTGGGGGTGATTTCGGAGTCACAGCAGATCACTGGTGGAAGTAGAAGGCGAGAAGGTAACCTTCCAAAATGTGAGTCACAAGGAAATAAACAAAGCAATGAAAGTCAATGAAAAAACTTCAAAAAGAATAAAAAAAAAAAAAGAAAAAAAAAAGAGTTAAACATTTTTAATGACATAAAAAATAAATAACCCGAAACAAAGTACAAAAAATATATTTTACACACACACACACACACACACACACACACACACACACACACACTATATATAAAAATCTGGTAAAATAATACTTAAGATAATAAGACGAAAAGATAAAAATAGATTAACAATCAAGTAATATTAGACAAAACGATTGAAAAAAAAATAAATCAAGCAAACTATACAATTCAAAACTGACTAAAAAAATTCAAATACTTTGAAGATAGAATTTAAAAAAACGACAATAAAAGGTAACAAAAAACAGGAAATTAAGTGGACCGATGAAAAAGGATTAAAGGTTTATACTAGATAATGACGAAAGAAAAATAATGAGAAAAATATTAGTGTATAAAACAATCGGGTAAAATAATACTTCAAAACAGAAAATGTAATTAATTAAAATAACTTTCAAAGTAAAACAAACTCAAAGAAAATTACAGAATTAAAAAATGCATTAAGATGAATAAAAAAAATAAACTGAGAATATTAGAATACTTGAAGAATGAAACAATATCACAAATTAAATAGAATGAATTAAAATATAATAGGCAACTATTAAAGTTAAAAAATACCATAAAATAATCATGAAAGTGAATCACATTGGAAACTAAATTTTAAAAAAAGGTAGATACATCTTAAAGAAATTATACAATTTTTGAACTAATTACCAGCGAAAGAGGAGAAAAAAACTGAAGAAATTTCCTGAAAATAACCATCAATTTAGCAAGAAATCAATGACAATATCTTGATAAATCACCATAAAAAGTCCCCTGAATCGAACACGTGAGATGGCGGTCGCCGTGGCAACGCTCTACTCATTTCAGCGTTAGGACAACAAGAAGGCGGTTGTTTGTGAACCCCCCCTCGTCTGAGGGACGGCAGATGATTGGCCGAGGAGGCCCGTTCACGCTTCCTTCTAATGGAGGTGTCATTTACAGGAGGACACCAGCTCTGTGTGTGTGTGTGTGTTTGTGTGTGTGTGTGTGTGTGTGTGTGTGTGTGTGTGTGTGTGTGTGTGTGTGTGCGCGAGTGCGTGATGCATTCACTTCCCCCTGGCAGCCGCTGCTTTGCATAATGACGGCGGTGCTGCGTTCGAGGACGGTGAGGACTGTCAGACAAAGCGGCCTCTAATGGTGTCCTCGCTCCGGGAGCTGACAGGCGGGCTGAGGTACGTGGAAATATCCAGCGCAGTACTTGGTCTGCGGGGAAAGTACTTCTACCTGAAGCTGCTCCTCAACACAAAGGGGGTCCGGGGTCACCCCTGGACTCCAGCCATCCCATAATACACCTGTCAATCAGCCAGCGCCCCGCAGCGGCTCAGATACCATTATTACCATTGATCCTTATCATTCTTATTATTTTACTTTTTGAAGTATCATAGTAGTAGCAGTAGTTGTAATGTTATTTTTATGATTACTACTTTCATCAATTGTAGTTGTAGTATTGTTATTATATCGTTTTATAGAAGTAATGGCAGCCATTGATAGTAGTAGGAGAAGTAATAGTTTGGATATATTAGTCGTAGTAGAAGTAACATAGTAGAATTGTTATAATATCATTATTAATAGAAGTAATAGGTCATATTGACAGTAGTAGGTGAAGTAATACTATTGATATTATATTAGTAGTAGTAGAAGTAACATTGTAGTAGTATTGTTATTATCTCATTGTTAATAGAACAGTAATAGCAGTCATATTGATAGTAGGAAAAGTGATAGTATTGATATTATATTAGTAGTAGTAGAAGTAACATTGTAGTAGTATTGTTATTATCTCATTGTTAATAGAACAGTAATAGCAGTCATATTGATAGTAGGAAAAGTGATAGTATTGATATTATATTAGTAGTAGAAGTAGAAGTAACATGGTAGTAGTATTGTTATTATCATATCATTACGACTACTATTCAAAAGTTACAGTAGTACTGTTATATTACTAGATTTAAATTATAATCTATTATTATTTCTAGTAGTAGTACTGCTGTCATCAGCATCATTATCAGTAGTAGTAGTATTGCTATTATCATTATTTTACGTATTTAAGTATCATAGTAGTAATAGCAGTAGTTGTAATGTTATTATTACTTTCATTAATAGTAGTTGTAATAGTAGTAGTATTGTTATTATTAGTACTAGTAATTGCATTCATATTGATATATTAGCAGTAGGAAAAGCAAGAGTAGTAGTATTGATATTATATTATTAGTAATAGAAGTAACATTGTAGCAATAGTAGTATTGTTATTATGATATCACTACTACTCATACTACTGCTCATATAAGAATTCGTAGTAGTTATAGTAGTAGTACTGTTATATTAGATTATATTCCATTACTATCATTTCTGGTAGTAGTATTGTTTGTCATCATCATTTGTATTAGTATTATCATTCATTTCACATTAAGAATCATAGTAGTAACAGTAGTCGTAATGTTATCATGTTCATTGGAATACTTACGTTAATCGTAGTTGTTGTGATAGTAGTAGTACTGTTATATCATTATTATTATTATTATTATTATTAGAAGTAATAGCAGTAGTATTGATATTCTATTAGTAGAAGTAACCGAAATAGTAATGTAGTTTAGTTGTCATCACATCATTACTACAACTATTCATATTCTAAGCATTAGTAGTAGTTATAGTAGTAGTACTGTTATTGTGTAAGATTATAATTTATTATTGTTGTCATCATTACTATTATTATCGTTTGTAGTAGCAGTACAAGTTATTTTTATCATCATTATTTCGACTACAACTAGTTGCGGTAGTACTCCTATGAGTACTCCTTGAGAATGGCTGTGTTTTGAGTCTTATCTGAGCGGTTGTGACCCTGGACGTTCCCCGGCTGGACGGAGGTGGGGTTCTGCGCCGCGGCGGGTTGGAGGAGAACCTCCTCGGAATGCTCCACTTACTCGTTGAAGACCAGGTCGGGGGCGAAGTACAGCATCCTGCCACTGACGTTTTTGTAGGAACGCCATCCCAGGGCGAACACCATCACGCCCATCCAGGACTGCTGGATGATGGTCATCTGGTCGTCCATGTGGAGGTCCCTGAAACCTGGAGAACGGCGGTGAGTGGACCCTGAGGTTTCCATGGTAACGCAAACCACCAAGAGGGAACAGTTGGAGGCGGTTCTCCGGTTCCTCGCCGGAAAAAAAGGGGTTCCTCGGGGCTCCTTTCTCGGACCACGGATCTTTTAGCTCCGGCGTCCCGCTGAGCCTCTAAACCGGGTTCTAGAAGGTTCTACTGGACCAGCAGAAGTTCTTGAAAAGCCCGGTGGTGTTTGGCTGAGCGGTCCGTCCACGGAAAGGAACCGAGGAACACGGGAACATTGCGATACTCTACCGCCGGAGCGAAGGCAAACACCTTCACCACGCTTCAGCGGAACCCTTCCGGCTCAGAAGGTCCGGAGAACCTCCTGGAGAAGGTGCATCCAGAGAACCCACCTGGCAGGCCTTTGGCCCACTTGACCACCTTGACGAGCTGGCGCTCCCCGAGCTCGTTGAGGCTGCTGAGAAGGCCGGCCGCCGAGTCCGGCTGGCCGTGGTCGTGTCCCGCGTTCACCACCTCCGGCTCGATGGCCTCCAGGACATTCAGGAAGAACGTCTGCGAGTCGAAGGTCAGGCCGGACTTCGGGGAAACGTTCTGCGCCGCCTCCGCCGGGCTCCGGGCCAGGAGCTCCTCCCCAGGGTTCTTGGGCTGCCCCATCTTCTTCAGCTTCCGAGCTGCCGACAGGAGAGAAGATACTGGAGGACGATCCGTCGGGGTTCTGAGAACGAGCAGCCGACACCGAGGAACAACCCTGTCCGTGGACCTTCTGCCTCAGATGTTCCCGTTGTTCTCACTTTCCACCTGCCTGATGTCCGAGAATGCCGACTTCACCAAGAACCCAAACGCATCATCGGGAACCAGCGGAGGCTCCAGGAGGTCCCTTGTTCTCCTCCATCTTTGTGGAGGTTCTCGCTCTGGCTAACGTTCCACCAGCTTTGTGGACGTTGGATCGTTCCAATCCTTCTTTAAACTCAAAATCTTCTCCTAACTCCTCCTCCTTCTTCTACCTCCTCCTCCTCCTCCTCCTCCCCTTCTTCTTCTTCTTTAAACCCAAACTCTTCTACATCCTCCTCCTCCTCCTTCTTCTACCTCCTCCTACCTCCTCCTCCTCTTCTTCTTCTTCTTCTTCTTTAAACTCAAACTCTTTTCCTAACTCCTCCTTCTCTTCTACCTCCTCCTCCTCCTTCTTTTACGTCCTCCTCTCACTCTGCCTGATCTTCTGATCCAACAGCAAACACCTGGTATTAAAGTCTGATCCTTCAAGTTCACGCAGGCGTTGCAGATTGCAGAACTTGAGCAGGAGATGGAGGCTGATCTTTGCAGAGTAAACACACTTTGGGTTAAACCAACCTGAGGATCTTCATCCTCCAGCTGAGGAGGGGGTTCTAGAGGGTTCGATTAGAGGAACGTTCTGGACTTTTATGGACCTGAAGAACTGCAGCTGGAACCTCCTTAGAACCCTGCTTTCACACGCGCGTACACACACACGCGCGTACACACACACACACACACACACACACACACACACACACACACACACACACTCCTGGGTTGGTGGACCATCAAGAAGAACCTACCTCAGCCCTGAGGAACATCTGAGCTCTGCTCGGCCACTCCTGTGTGAAAGGTGACCACTTCCTGTCCGTTCCCTGGGAGGGTTCCACCAGGAGAACCAGCAGAAGGTGGTGAGGAGTGGGGGGATGGAGGGGGTGGAGAAGATGAGGAGGAGTGGAGGAGGAGGAGGAGGAGTGGGGGGGTGGAGAAGATGGAGAAGGTGAGGAGGAAGAGGAGTGGAGAAGGTGGAGGGGAGGAGGAGTGGGGAGAGGAGAAGGTGGAGAAGGAGGAGAAGGTGAGGAGGAGTGGAGAATGTCAGGAGGAGTGGAGGAGTGGGGGTGGAGGAGGTGAGGAGGAGTGGAGGAGTGAGGAGGAGTGGAGAAGGTGAGGAGGAGTGGAGGAGTAAGGGTGGAGGAGGTGTACCTGCCAGGTAATTTGGGTAAATGTGCGCTGAGCTGCCGGGCTGATTCCCGCCTGCTCTGATGAGAAGATAAGTGGAGGCTCTTTGAGAAGACGAGTCCCTTTTAGCCACAATCACAGCATTAGATCGCATTTCCCGCACACATTACCGTCATAGCTGCCGCTTTAATTCGGCCGCCGCCTGTCGCCTTTGTGTCCCCGGCTCCATTTTCACCTCCGCACAAGGAGAAAATAGAGCGGGTGAAGAATGAGTCCACTCCTGGTGGCAGAGAGGAAGAGGAGAGGAGCGTCTCCAGCTGACAGGAAGGAGATAAACGGCGCCGCGAGGAGCCCGATGGATCCTCAGGCTGCAGATGGAGGAGGAACGACTCACGGACCTCCACCCTCCCCTACGCCTACTGAAAACCAGGACCAACCTCAGGAGACTGACTGGACCGGATGCACCCCACAGGACCAACAAGACCAAGACAGGACCTGCCAGACTGGACTTCAGATAGCACGAACCAGAAGGGACTGACCTGCCAGTACCTGCCGGACTGGACTAATCAGAGGGGACTCATCTGATGAGTCTAACCAGAGGACTAACCAAAAGGGACTGACTTGACTCCCCTGACAGGACTACCGAGAGGGGACTAATCAGACACCAACCAGACAGGGACTAACCAGAGGATTCTAGTCAAACAAGACTAACCAGAAGGGACTAACGAGACGGGCCTAATCTGACAGGAATAATAATAAGGGACTAACCAGAAAGGGGCTCACCAGAGAAGGCTAACCAGACATGCCTAAGCAGAGGGGACCAACCAGACAGCTAGGGGCTAACCAGATGGCCCAGGACTAACTAGGCCTGCTGGGGTTAAAGGGACAGAGAGGGCCGACAAGGCAGACTGGGGATCATGAGGCACTCCTGGTGAAAGGGGACGTCCTAGTTAAGAAATTGTCTTAGTTGATGGGTCGCCCTGGTTAATGAGTCGTCCTAGTTGATGGGTCGCCCTGGCTAGCGCTGTCTTACCTCCCAGAGTCATGCCGACCTGGAAGCACTTCCTGAGGCGGCAGGAGGGGCAGTTCTTCCTGCGCAGCTTGTCAATGGTGCAGTCGTTCTTGCTGGCACAGAGGTACTTCTGTCTTCCTGCAGGGGGCGACAGACAGTCAGCACAGGCCCTCCGCACCCAGCACAAAACCAGGACCAGAACCCATACAGATATATATTTTTATACACACACACACACACACACACACACACACACACACACACACACACACACACACACACACACACACACACACACACAAAAAAAAACACACCCACCCCCCACCCCCCACCACACAACAGCCACAATTGAGTATGTAAGAATCCATGGCGGGAGGGAGAGGGGGATGAA
>CAAKHD010005388.1:0-45515 GCA_901007705.1 Fistularia tabacaria
ATGTACACATCTCCAGCTGAAAGATGAGGTTAGACAGGAATCTCCATGGAGCATGGTGTTTGCAGATGACATTGTGATCTGTAGTGAGAGCAGGGAACAAGTTGAGGAAAATCTTGAGAGGTGGAGGTTTGCTCTGGAAAGGAGAGGAATGAAGGTTAGTCGCAGCAAGACAGAATAAATGTGTGTGAATGAGAGGAACCCAGGTGGAACGGTGAGGCTACAGGGAGTGGAGATCAAGAAGTTGGAGGATTTCAGGTACTTAGGATCAACAGTCCAGAGCAATGGAGAGTGTGAAAAAGAGAAAAACAAAAGGGTTCAAGGAGGTTGAAATGGGTGGAGAAAAGTTTCAGGGGTTCTTTGTGATAGAAGAATATCAGCCGGAATGAAAGGAAAGGTTTCCAAATGGTGGTGAGACCAGTGATGTTGTATGGTTTGGAGACAGTGGCACTGAACAAAAGACAGGAGGCAGAGCTGGAGGTAGCAGAGATGAAGATGTTGAGGTTCTCTTTAGGAGTGACGAGGATGGATAGGATCAGAAATGAGTCCATCAGAGGGACAGCACATGTTAGATGTTTTGAAGAGAAGGTCAGAGAAGCCAGACTGAGATGGTTCAGTCATGTACAGAGGAGGGATAGGGACTATATTGGTAGACGGATGCTGGAATTGGAGATGCCAGACAGGAGGTCTAGAGGAAGACCGAAGAGAAGATTTATGGATGTAGTGAGAGAAGATATGAATGTAGTTGGCATGAGAGATGAGGAGACAAAGAATCAGGTTTGATGGAGAAGGTTGATTCGACCCCTGAAGGGAAAAGCCGAAAGGAAAAGAAGAAGATACACATCTCAAAATTACAATATCCTGAAAAGCTTCTATATTTTTGTCACTCATTTCAGAAAGTGAAGGCCATATATTGTATAGATCCAAAACACATAAAAGTAAATATTTTAAGCTTTCATTTCTCAAAATTATGGCTTACAAAAGGAAAACCAAAAGCCAGTGTCTCAGAAAACTATACAAGATCAATAAAAAAAAGGACATTTTAAAAAGAAGTGTCAGGCTTATGAAAAGTGTGTTCATTTCTATGCACCCAATACTTGGTTGGGCCACCTATTGAATAATTTACGACATCAGTGTGGTGTGGTATGGAGGCGATCAGCCTGTGGCACTGCTCAGATGTCATGGAAACCCAGGTTGCATTGATAGCATCCCTATATGTCATCTGCATTGTTGGGTCTGCTGTATCTCATCTCCTTCTTGATAATTTACCTATAGTTTCTCTATGAGGTTCAGGTCAGGCAAGTTTACTGGCCAGTAAAGCATAGTAATATCATGCTCATTAAACCAGCTTTTGGTACTTCTGGCTATGTGGGCAGGTGCCTAGTAAAATAAAGTCAGCATCTCCATAAAGGTAGTTAACAGAAGGAAGCAGGATGCGCTCTGCAATTTCCGGGTATAAAATTGCATTGACTGTGGACTTTCAAAAACACATTGGACCAACGGCACAACATGACACGGCAGCCCAAATCATCAGTGACAGTAGGAACTTTACACTGGACTACAAACAACATGGATTCTGTGCCTCTAAACTCAACTGACCCAGGTTGAGAGGAAACCTCAGGCTAAGGAAACCTTTGGGGTGCTTTGGGTTCATTAGCTGTTTAGGGAGTGACACCATGACTTTCCAATGTTACATCATTGTGTGTGATATCACAACTTTCCAATTTTTATCTTTTTCACAATTTAAAAATTCTGTGTGTTCTCTCGGTATCTGTAACATCATCTGGGAGTCATAATTATCAAAATTTCAAAGGCTTGAAATATTTCACTTATGTGTATTTAATCTATATAATATATGGCTTTCACTTTCTGAAATGAGTGAACAAAAAAAAATATTTTCCATGATATTCAAATTTTTTGAGATGTACCAGTATAGACTGCAATTTTGCGAGTGCTCTTGAAGATTAGGTGGTAAGTCCAACTTCAGGATCTGTATTCAAGGTATAATTCTACACTTGCCATTTAAAATGCGGTTAACTCCTTTCTAGATTTGGCTCGATAGAATCCTTTTTCTTTTTTGTCAGATAACTGACCCAAATATTTGTAGTTTTGGAAAGACTTCCTACACCACACACAAACTACTTCAAGGGTCCCCTTGATCAGGAGTAAAACTTATTTTATCTTGGGACCAAATGTTTATTCAATATGATATTAAAAGCCGAAGCATCAGCACATTTCAAAACCACTTCCTCTGATGATGTATGTAGCACTGTACTGCACTCATAAAATATATTGACTGATAGTGAACCTGAGGTAGCCACTCAATTGAGGAAATATTCGATACTTTCTTCATGTTTTCTTTACAAAAAACTTAATTGTTATAAGGGTAATATCAATTAAGAGGCTTCTCCCAACAAAATGTATTTCGAGTTGAGTTATGGTAATCAAACGAGTAAAATCTATGAGGTATTTGGAGTTTATTCAGTTTTTGTTTTTTTTATGAAACTTTAAAAGTAATGCTAAAATGTTTTATGAAGAAACTGGTTAATTTGTACAAGTTTGAAAAATTAATTGAGCTGTCTGGATTCAGACACAGCTATTAAAGCTGTTACAGCTTTGGAGCTTAACTGAGTTACAATCATGCCATGAAAATCTTACACTTACAAAAGCTTAAATATAAAATATCACATTTTGTGCCTTATTATTGATCTGGTGAAAGATAAATAGGTGGCATTTCCATCTCAAGTGATAGGATCTGTCACAGCTATAAACATACATATATACATCATGGGGAGAAAAAAAAAAAACAGAGGCAACAGTTATATTGGGCCGGCATAAAAAAATAGAAAGTAAGAGTTTCGAACCAGGCAAATTGCTCAGATGTGTGAATGACAGAGTTAATCGTTGTCTGTCTCTATGTGTGACCCTGCGCTTGACTGGCAACCAATCCAGGGTGAACCCCGCCTCTCGCCCAATGGCAGCTGGGATAGGCTCCAGCATCCCCTGCAACCCTGAGTAAGATAAGCGCTAGACAATGGACTGATGGATGGAACCAGGTCGCAATTCTTCTCTGGTGACAGGAACAGAGAAATGCATGTCTCAAATTGGCTCAAGGGGAAAAAGCAATGCATTTCATTAAAAAAAGAGAAATAAAATAGGAGGAAAGGAAAACAAAACAAAGCAAACCAAAAAACGGAAAAAACAAATTACACTGATATGGAAGGGCTCTATCTTACGAAATATTGACAAAAGCAAATTGGTGAATATGTCTATTACTTTTATCCACAAGCTCAAACTAGAAACAATTTTCATTGAAAGTAATGGAGGATGTGGGGCTCCAAGACCTTTTTTTTTTTTTAAATTTGGTTCATAAATGCATTATACTATGGAATAAAATGTGTATCTGACTGAATCAATATTCATAGGAAATCTTTCATCTTGTTTTCTCATAAAAAAAAATCAATGAACACGAAGTCTTTACAAAAGCACACAATTCGGAACCCCCAGCAAAACTGGGAAATCATGATAAACTGCCACATACAGCATTCACAAGGCAGTAAATCATCTTTCATGTAGTTGTAGGACGTGTCAACCACGAATGAAGACTCTTGACTTATAGAGGTTTAAATATGTACATAGGATGAAACTGTGCCATTGTGTATTTCCATGAATTGATGAGCTGATGCAATGTCACAGTGAATTGTGGGTTAAACTGCCGATTTGCATGCTTATAACTCAGAGAGCATTGACTTTGCATGTGGCATTATATTTGGTTAAAATGTTAATCCAACTTGGTTTTCCACTTGGTAAAGGGGCAATGGACAGCAAACAGAAGAGATATCAAAAAGGCGTCTGATGGACTGGGTCGCAGTGGGTGAATGAAAGACTTCACTGTCAAAACAATATCTCTGTAATTGTGTGCTTGCTCTTAGAATTTTCATAATGCCAAAAAAAGTGTCTTGGGGACTGTCACTGACATAAATGACAAAGACGGATCAAACACATTTTTTGGCAATAAGTTGCAAGGGGTTTAGCTTAAATGAAAAAAAAAAAAAAAGAAAACCGTGAAGATTATTTATCAAAACTCCCACTCCCGAAGCTGTTCCTTTTCTTCAGATGAGACTGAACTGCCCAACTGCTTTTGGGCATTACTGATACTTTCAAAAAGTTAAGGCCCCTTTTCTCTTCAACATGCCTTTGCTTTCTTGCAACTACCTTTAAATTTGCTGACATATAATATGAAATAGTACCAAATTTGTTCCTACTAAATAGGCTCAGGGGGTTAGAGTGGTCGTCCTCGGAAACGAGCATTCCTGGTTTGATTCCCGTGCTCCTCCGAACCTGTCAAAGTGTTGTTGAGCAAGATACTGAACCCCGAACAGCCCCCCTGGGGATGTTCAGTAGCTGCCTTCTGCTCATGGTTCATTCATAAATGCGGCGGTCAAATTTTGCTGATGTTGTGCTGTATGTAAAACTGAACGTGACAATAAAAGTCTCTCTCTCTTCCTCTCTACAAACACCACCATTAGTTTACAAATCGATGGATGCCGCTATTGTTGATCTTAAATTTCAAGATGTGAACATTTTTACATCCATCCATCCAGCCATCCATCTTCTGCCGCTTATCCTGCACTCAGGGTCGCGGGGAACAAATAAAATAAAATGGAGTGGAGTTTGCATGTTCTCCCTGTGTCTGTACAGGTTTCCGCAGGTTCTCCAGTTTCCTCCCACAGTTCTTAAACATGTAAAAGGTCAACTGGATATCCTTCATTGCCGAGGTGTTTGGATGACAGAATGAATGGTTATTTGTCTCTATATGTAGCCCTGTGACTGACAGGCAACTGGTCCAGGGTATACCCCGCCTCTCACCCAATGACAGCTGGGAAAGGCTCCTGCCCCCTTGCGACCCCGAGTGCAGGATAAGCAGCTCAGAGAGTGAAAAAATAAAATAAAATAACTTTTAATCAACTTAGGACTCTTGGGTTTCAAAGATAAACAAGTGATTTCTATGGATACTCTCATGGACCGAGAGCATCCCTGTGTAAGTAAGTCAATATAAAACCACTAAAGAATAAACTGATCTGCAGGCTAATGATTTACCAGTCATACTATATGGTGCAACAACAAAAACTATGGGGAAGATGGTAGACAAAAAGATGCAGTTCTACAGGATGAGTGTAGAGACAACCATTCTTCCACTCTCCACCTAAGAACCCACAACACGAATGCAATCATTAGCAAATGGAGAATGGCAGTGAGGCAGCTGGCATTCAAGTTTACTTACTTTGGATCCTCGCTCATTAAAGATAATCTCCACATCCAAAATTTTCCCAAATTGCTGCAAAGAGAAAAGAGAAGAGATAGATAGATAGATAGAGAGAGAGAGAGAGAGAGAGAGAGAGAGAGAGAGGACGAGAACATTTGAGGGAATTCAATACATAATAAATATAGAAATGCATATTTTGAAGGGAAGCAGTGGTCATAGCATTGTGGAGCAAACTGACAAATTGTAAAGGGAAAGAGTACATTCCAAAGATCATATGAAATGATGTACTGTAAATATAAAAACACAGAGATAGATAAAAAAATTAAAAAAGATTTTCTGCCTATTGCAGGTGACTTCTATTCATAAAGGGTGTTTGAATTTATAAACTATATAAAAACTAAAAACTAATCATCAAAAATTATTGCAAAAAAGATAATGAAATGTTGTGTGAACAATGCATCATCAGAGAGCTAGGGAAAATGGAGTTTCATGCAAAATTACATAAGACACAAAAGAAAAAAAATATGCATTATCTTTTGTATGTGTCATGTGTGTGTAATTATGCATTAGCTGTTTGTGTCATTTGTTGCAAAAACAAGATTTGACGACAATAAACTAAATCATTCTATTCCAATACCCCCATCATACACTATATGGCCAAAAGTATTTGCTCACCTGCCTTGACACATATGAACTCAAGTGCAATCCCACTCCTAATCCATAGGGTTCAATATGATGTCGGACCACCCTTTGCAGCGACAACAGCTTCAATCTTGTGGGAAGGCTGTCCACAAGGTTCAGGAGTGCGTTTATCCAAATGCTGGTGCTTGGTATCGCTTCAGCATACCTAGACATTTTGGACAATTCCATGTTCCCATCTTTGTGGGAACAGTTTGGAGCTGGCCCCTTCCTTTTCCAACATGACTGTGCCCCGATGCACAAGGCAAGGCCCAGAAAGACATGGATGACAGTGTCTGGTGTGGATGAACATGACTGGCCTGCACAGAGTCCTGACCTCAAGCTGATAGAACACCTTTGGGATGAATTAGAGCGGAGACTGAGAGCCAGGCCTTCTCGTCCAACATCAGTGTGTGACCTCAAAAATGCGCTCCTGGAAGGATGGTCAAAAATTCCCATAAACACACTCCTGAACCTGGTGGACAGCCTTCCCAGAGGAGTTGAAGCTGTGATAGCTGCAAAGGGTGGACTGACGTCATATTGAACCCTATGGATTTGGAATGGGATGTCACTTGAGTTCATATGTGTCAAGACAGGTGAGCAAATACTTCTGGACATATAGTGTGTGTGTATATGTGTGTGTGTGTGTGTATATATATATATATATATATATATATATATATATATATATATATATATATATGTATATGATTATACTCACCCCAAACATTTGCCTCAGGTCAGGGTCCCGGAAGCGGAAGGGAATATTGGAGATGTGTAACCTTTTAGGTTGTTGCTTCTGTAATGAGTGGTGGAGCTGCTGGGAGCCCTCTGTTTGTGTCATATCATCTGTCTGCCAAAGGGAAACAAAAAAAAAAAAAAACACACAATCTGCTCATTAGCTGACCTCCTGGTTCTGAAGAAGTGGGGGCGGGATGGTGGGGTAGTATGCTGGATGGGTAAGGGAAAAGGGAGTATCGGTAACAGACTAAGTTACTCAAGTCCGGCATTTTTCCATCCATTGAAACTAAGAAAATGACTTGTAGTTTCAAATCTGAGATGATACAATGCAGATTCAATTATTCTTCTTTTGCACTTAACTGACAACACAGAGTGGACTGACACAAATGCATGGCTATAGAAGTGGCATGGGAAGCAAACTTTATAGTTGTTTCCATCATGATGTGAATGCTATGCTGATAGTTCATTTATCAGGAACTGTCTTGTGTCAGTCACAAATTCCTCTTGTTTCTCTTTGTGACAGTTTTAAAAGATTTCACTGATATTGCTGGGGACTTGTCTGTTCAGGTAGACCTGTTTTTTTGAGGCTCTTGCTTTTCCAAATGTGTTTTCTCTTTATAATAGCTATTAAAATGAGATATTGTAGCACAGTTTATCCTGTCTTCAACAAGATAGGATTTTGCATAACTGTCCTCATGTTTTTTTGGTGAGTCATTTATCAAAATCTATCAAAATACATAAGTCAACTGACATTGAAAGGACTTGAAATGACAAGCAAATCTTGCTCAAAGATTTTTCTGTTTAATCAACAGTCAGATTGCAAAAAGGAGGATGGGATAACATCTGTGAAAAACGATGGTTATAAATGAAAACTATTAATTGAAAATTACCAATTTTACCCATGATTATTACAAGAGAAAAAACAAACATACAATCACACGAAGAAGATATAGGGTTTCACACTAATAGATATATTAGATCCTTTTATGATTGATATATTGTATCCTTTTAACTTAAAAGGCTGATAAGAATTCATTTTTTGTCACGCGATCTTACAGCATTCAATGTAACAGTCATCATTGCAATTACCCTACTGAAAACACAGAGTCAATAATAATAGAAAATTGAAACAAATAATTGCCTTGAGAATCCATGTGTTTTTCTGTTGCCTAAACACTCTTCTCTGCAACAGACAAAAAATGAAACCAACTCCAACGTATAACTGGTGACTCTGGACAGGCACCGAATAGAGAGACAAACAGCTGAAGCTTCAGATATGTAAGTGAATAGCAGTTTGATTGTACGGCAAAACTGTTAAGTCTCTTACGATGTTCACTGTGATTATGGGAAACACACACCACACTGGATGGAAAGTCATGTATGCAATCAAAATCTTGTACCCATACACACACATAGATGGCTACCATTCTGGAAGAAGGCTATCAGGGAGCTGCAGGCCTCTCAGGAACACACCTCTTACTATTAGGGAAATCCATGATCTACTCATTGTAATTCTTCATCATGGAATTACCATTATCATCATGATGGGGATGATGATCGCCCTTATTATTCTCATTATCATAATCACAGTCTCCACTATCATGACTATAATTTATAACTATAATTTATTTGGTTTTCATGGCCCATTCCATGACAGTGGGATATAGGTGCAGCCTAAAAGCCTGAGTAGCCATGTTGGGCCCACAGAGTGGGAGCATGGAGGATAAAAAGATACCACAAACGAATTAGTTTCAGCTGTCACACATTCAACCTTTAAAGCATGCTACCAAACTACTGAGCCCAACGCTGTCCTCTAACTCTGTTTGTCTGGCTTTTCATCACAGCATGAGCATAACGGTTTTGCTAATATCTAGATTTACCTTCAGTCCCTGCTCAGACAGGCTGATTCGGAGGGCAAACACACAATGGAGAACACAAATTGCTATTTCCCAAACACTCCAGACTATACCATCAGTAATCGGAAGTTGTCATCCAGATGTGGTCTATAGGCCCTCGTGGAGGATGGGTGAAAATAACTGCCGATGTATTTCAATAGAAAGCATTAATTTTCCGACAGCTCCTGTCACAAGGAGGAGGGGGAAAAGTTCGGGAAGGAGGTGCTGGAATGCAGGCTCATGGGAGAGTGAGAGAGTTGTCTATTCTTGCATCTCCCCGGCTTGCTGTTCAGTAATTCCTTTGCAAGACTCCCTTGCTGTTTTTTGCAAATCGCTAGAAAACCGCTCAGCTCAGCACTCTCTCCTTTTACAAAGCACATTTGAAACTATTGAATTGGAATGCTGCCAAGCAGGTGGATACCATTTGATTAACTTATGTGTGCATGTGTGTGTGTGTGTGTTTGTGTGTGTGTGCAAGTGTTAGGGTGCACACAAAAACAAATGCTGAGAAAGAAAGTTTTTGCCCATGAGAATTAGAAAATCAGAGGTTTCACTCGTTAGCTGGCCCCCAACAATCATATGTGTGATCTCTCTCTAAAGAAAAAGCAGATAAATTCTCTTCTTAGCCTGAGCCTGAGAGGTGTAAGACCCTCTCTTGTCCCCGTTTTCACGAAGTAACACAGCAGGAAACGTTATTTCGGGCCTGAGAGCTGCAGAGTGTGAATCTCGATGACACTTGTGAAACAATTATATAACTAACTGAAAAAACTGAAATTTATTTTTAACAAATTCAGTAAAACTAAAACTAAATACTGAAATTGCTGCAATTTGTAATTACTTAAGATCGTGTACTTCTCATTAAGGAATAAAAAGAGAGAAAGACCGGCAGAGAGAAGACAGATGAGGAGGCTCATCTGAAAAAGTTATGTGTTTTAAAAGTGAACGATCAAACCTGAATTAGTTAAAATCAAAGACTATTAAGTGCACACATGAGAAAGTATCAATCTAACAAACAGGTTAGTTACTTGGTGGCTAAACACAGGGGGTCTGCAACATAATGATTAAAAACATAATGATTATGGACTGAGTATTTTATAAAAAAAAAAACCCTTGACTGACTGCCATCACTCCTCCAAAACTTGCATTTGGAATTTGTATGATGAAGCAGACCAATGTCTCTATTAAGTGGTGCAAAGAACAAGAGCAGTGAATACATATTATGCTCCTGTGAATCAAGTGTTGAAAAATCAAGATCTCTTATAAATAGAATTATGCTTGTCTGTTAAAAGTAGGTGGAACTCTGTGGAAATAGGTGGAATAATTTGAAACTTATCTTTGGTCTCCCTCTAGGCCTCCTGCCTGGCAGGTCCAACCCCAGCATCCTAACAACATATTCACAATCCCTCCTCTGTGCCTGACTGAACCATCTCAGTCCGGCTTCCATACATCCATTATCTACCACTTTTCCTGCACTGAGGGTCATGGGGATGCTGGAGGCTATCCCAGCTGGGCAAGGGCTGGGGTACACCCTGGCCCGATCGTCAGTCTATTGCCGGGCCACATGTGAAGAACAACCATTCACTCTCTCATTCACACAATGGGGCAATTTTTCCGATTCATTTCGATAAATCTCCTGCATGTTTTTGTTCTATAGGGGGGGAAAAAGAAGAACCCTGAGGAAACCCACCCAGAGTCGGGTAGGACATGCAAACTCCACATAGAGAGGTCTCCTGTGGGTATTTAACCAGGGAAGCAGAAACCACTGTGCCACCATGCCGCCCCCTCAGTCTAGCTTCTCTGACCTAATCACTGAAACATCGAACATGCTGTCCCTCTGATGGACTCATTCTTGATCTTATCATCAGTCCCAAAGAGAACCTCAACATCTTCGTCTCTGCTACCTCCAGTGCTGCTTACTGTCTTTTCTTCCATGCCAATGTCTCAAACACTGCAGCGTCACTGTTCGCACCAATGTTTTGAACCCCCAATAACTATAAAATCCAAAAGACTGATATGAAAAATTACAATTGAGAAAAAAGATCTAATATGAAGTTGTTGTACTTTTAACTTCTATATCCATAAAATGCATTGTATGAGCATTGGGCTGCTTTGCTTATAGTCTCAAACAAACCATTTCTGTATCTGACTGTATTATTAAAGCTCTGTTAAATTGTGTAAGCTTTTAAATAATTGTTTGTATCTTAATTTTGAGAAATAAACATTTGCATTAAATGGAAGAGCAACTTTGACACTTAAGACTTGATCACAAATATTACTACAAAAGTTTGTAAAAAAACGTGGGGTTCATATTTCAAGTAGGTTTGGAATTATCCAGAATAGGTTTGAACTCTGGACTGGAGGTCAACAATAAGCTTAAAGAGAAAACTCATACATCTGAAACGGTTGAGCTATGAACCCAAATGAAACATCACAGAGTCCTTATCAGAGAAAGACTTGAAAGACTTTGCTGTGGTTCTGACAGTGGGTGATCAGCTCGTAATAGCAGAGCGCCAATGAATCAGAGACAGGCAAGGTTGGTGCTGGGAAGACAGGCAAGAGCGCACGGGAGCTCCTTAATTTCAGTAACTGAAGGGAACAGAGTAACGGAGGGGTCCCAGGGCAACCTGTCTACTGCGAAGGGAAAGGAACAACCTGGCAACTAATGGGAATGAAGTGGACACTGTTAAGGCCGTACCACTTGCCTACCAGGGGCGTGTCTTGTGCGTCCAGGTGGACCAAAACAGCTGATGAGGTGAAACGACTGGAGAAAGCACTGAGAAATGTGACATCTCCTTACATGCAGCTTCCTTAACCACTGCGCCCTGGTGGCACCTCATTCACAAATACCAGTGTGTCAGCATCCATGAATGTCTGCACATGCTAACGCATGTTTTCTTGTGTTCCTGGTTGGTGAGAGGCTGGTCTGCTAGTTCAGTCTGTATTTCTCCAGGGCGCCCTGACCGAATTACTTGGGCCTGGCTGGGCCAATCAGACTATGTCTGCAATTAAAGCCAGAAAACACAATAGAAGGGGACATGACATCAGCAACCTCAGTGACTCAAGACTCTGTTTACACCTTACTCACCCCCTCTGTCTCACCTGAAAGGACTTGGAAAACCTTTTCTTAATGGGATCTTAATGGGATCCTTCCATATTTGCCCGTATTTGGGTTTCCTCGGAGGAATGACTGGACTCTGCTTCCTGTTCAGCCCAAGATGAGGTTTCTTTGGCTCCTGAGCGTGGCTCCCCTTGGTCAGCAGGGCTGTTTCCGCTCATGCCGGCCCTGCTGCAGAGCCTTCTCCGCGAACATCTGCCGTGGCTTCGGCATTCGCTTCCACAGAAACCGAGTTAAGTGCAGAGCAGAAGCTATACATTCAAACGCACCAAAATAAGAGTCCACTTCAGACTCAGAAAAAGCCGGCACTAATGTGACACATCAAAGATGATATGAGGCAAGGATGTGGAAATGGGAGGAGTATCTGTGCTGCCAGTTGGAGCAGATGGTAGCTGTGCCTCCCTCTGACACTGAAACTCCAGCTCCCGCAGTCTGATGGCTTTATCCGCCTCGATCTCCAGCGTGCTCACCTCCAGCTGGCGCTAGAGTTTAGCTCCACAGGATCACAGTTTTTTCTGGGACTCCATTTTGAGTAAGGCTATGCGGACTGTAACATGTGCCTTTGTTTGAGACCCAGTGCTGCCTGGCGAGAGAGTGAAAACGAAGTAGCGTGCAGAGTGTCTTGACCTTCACACTGGCAGTGGCAGCTATCTGAGCAGCTTGAGGCTCACCCTCCACCTTGAAGCCACCTGCTACCTCACTTATGGTGAAATCACTGACCCCATACATTTCAACTCCAGACTGTTCGGGCCCCGCTGGCAACACCAGAACCTCCATCTCCGCCAACTTACTCAAGAGCCACAAGATCCCATTTTAGGATAGAGGAGTAAAGTAAGCTGAAGTGGTCTGCGATTCTGGCCCAATCCTTACTGCAGCTGTCAAGATTGGGCGTGGCCAAAAATCTCCATGTCAAACAAAATTGCCAAACAAACAATCGAAACCGGCTGCCCTTTTGGACCGTTAATTTCATTACATGTAATTGTTGTCAGTAATGAATCATTAAATGGAGTGTGAACTACAAAATCCCATTATATAGGATTTCTTCTATTTAAGTTTGTTGAATTAGTTTCCAATTTACTTTCTTGCTACCAATAAGCAAGGTGGGTTGTCAATGCTAGTAACAAAGCCCAGAGACTTGAACAAATACAAGCCCTTTTCTTCTCATAAGTTGATTGTAAGCCCTGCAGGTTTCCTTAAAGATAACCATAGTTTTTTTGTTTTTAAAAATAATCAAACCAAATGTTATAACAGATTATTGTCCAATAATTATTTCCAATAGTTAATTAATAATGCCCAATAATTAATTCCAATAGTTGTGATTCTTACATATGTATTAAGGCAAGGGCCTTGTGATAAGAGCAATCTGCTTTGCAACGTCAAGGATATTAAATCAACTATTCGATCGTGGACCAAATATCGTTTTTAAACTGCTGGAAGGCTTTTGAACACCTTATATTTCTGCATGCAAGATGAACATTGCGTGCGAATTTTGGGGAAATCAATGACAAAAAAAAAAAAAATTAAAAACAAATCAGACATGGTAGGAAAGTGGCGAATTAACAGGGAAGAGGCTTGAATTTCTCTTCTTAAAAATAATATATCATAAATATATGCAATGCGGTTAAAATGGAGAAATAGTAATAGAATATATTTCTTTCTGACAGCCTGCTGAGAATATTGGGGCTGGGGAACACTGACCGGTACTGTCAAGTCGGTGGTGATGCTGGGCACGCCACTGTCAGTGCCAAACGGCTCATTGTGCATCTCTGTGGGCGTGTACAGGGTTATGGCGTGCTCTAGGACATGGTTCTGCTCGCTGTTGCCCTGTGTTGTGAGTGGGTGCGGCGCTGCCAACTCGGCAGGAATACCATTCTGTGCTGGGGGCGGGTACTGAGCTGGGATGTACGGCTGAGTCATCGCTTCTTGGAAGTTGGTAACCTCTTGGTTTCCCTGGTAGAGACATACAAGTAGCCATTTATATTAGAAGCACAACTTGAATATTAAGGTTGTGATTGCACAGAAAGATTTCAAGAGTTAACATATGTGAGATGACATACAATATCATTCCATTAAAATTACAATAGAAATCTCCTTACCCTATAAAAATATGCATTTAACATTTGAAATGAGGAAAGACAAATATTCTCGAGTGTCTTGGTATATTCTCTATGCTCAGAAAATAAATGAAAATGAATGATGGGAAAACAACAATCATCACCAAAATTTGACTGAACTACTTCAGAACCTGCAAAAAGAAACAAGATTTCTGATTTGATATATCTGATATTCAAATATAAAATGCTATTGAGTTCAAATTATCAGAACAACATATGTGATATATGTTTGGTCTGTGTTCCTTTAATTGATCTTGGCAGGCAACTCCATACATGGTATTTAAAGATGAGAGTTTGGCTATAAGTACTTTGGTTTATGGGGCCAGAAGAGAGAGAGGGGGATGAGGGTGGCATCAGCGTGGAGTTTCCTGAATGTTCCTGAATGTCAGTTCCATCCACAAGTCCAGAGACGTTCAGCTGCAGCAGAGGAACCAGCTTCATGTAACTTAGCTTTTCACTGTTCCTTTCTTCTTTAACCAATAAAATCTGCTTTCTTCCAACATACTCTCAGAGAAGTCGAGTTTGTACAGACGCGATAAGCTGAGCTGAGGAGGGCACTGAGGGGAATGGCCTCTCTACCCACGGGACTAGGGATTGGGGGGCGTGGCTTAAGCCAGGAGTATATATGCACCCTGGAAGAGCACTGTCTCCGTTGTTGTATAGTGGTATGGTGGTGCTCACGATTAACGATAAACTCATCCAAGACTTCAAGGCTCTGTCTTCGATTATTCCTCGCCAAGCACCACAGAGTTCAGATTAATGCTAGAAAAAACAAACACAAACCAGAAATTAAACCTCAATTAAAAGCGGCCAATTATACAAAGGACATCATTGTTGACCTATAGAGACTCATTGAAATAGTATCACAAATATGTGGAAATCAAAGGAAGGTTCAAAGACACATCAGGATGGCGTTCCCTGGCCTGATGCATTGCCTGCAGTCCTGCACAGCATGAGAGCCAAAACCCCAAACAGAGACAGGCCTGAGCCCGTTTGCAACCATCAATGGAAGGCTATTGTCCCTTCCTGAAACAACTGACCTGAGAACAACGGACATGCGCTTGACTTCTGATGCTTTGTTATTCTACTGCGTTCAACTGACTGAAGCTGTGAGATCTGCTGCCGAGTTACTTGAAGCATGGTCAGAACACTGTGTAGGTGATCACTGTTTAGTGCAGGTCAAAAGGTTATTGACCCGCACTAAACAGTATTACAAGTCACAGAGACTGGTTCAAGAAGCTATGGATCTATGCTAGTCATTGTGAGTTAGTTGATGCTCCCAGATGAGGAAAACAACTATGCAAGTTATAGCAACGCCATCACCCATAGTGGGTGGGGAAAAAACAGAGGGCGGCCAGGAGGATTTCTGAGGACGCAAGGCTGGGTCATTCCTGGGATGTTTTTTTTTTTTTATTGCTTATGTATACTTGAATTATGTTTGATAGACACAGAATAAACGTGCACTCCTTCCACACCTGGCTTTCAATGGAATTAATTTCTGACTGTTTCTTATGTTGATTACATTTCTCCTGTATTTGTAATGCATTGTTCTTGTACGTTCTATCCTCGTTTCTCTGATGTAAAATCATGTGGAATCCAATAGTTTGGGTTACGGTTTTAATGTCGGACCCACGTGCTCACACAGGACTCCGCACCAGAACAGAGAGGCAAGTTCATAAAACAAATTTGCTCAGGATCCAGCGGCAGATGAACTGAGCCAAGAAAACAGGTGAGGGCAGGAACGGGAGACCATCTGCAGGCATCCGCCGACAGGGCACGGAACCTGAAGAGGCAAGAGCTGTACTCGGAGGCTATGCAGGATGGTGCTGAGTTGTGGTGTTGGCAGGACTCTGGTAACAAGCGAACAGCTGGGTGCCGGGTTGTGTTGTAGTGAGGACATAACTCATCCAAGAGAAGCCCAGTCGAGGGACGGGCCGCCAGATGCTGGCATACACCGACAACAGAAGCCCAGTCGGGGGACAGGCAGCCAGGTGGAGATACGTTGGCATACACTGACAGCGAAACAAGGATGAGGGATGCAGCCGCCAGTTTCCATTCAGTGGTCTCTGGCTGCGTCGGGAACAGCTAAGGATACCTAAGGCACTTTCATTTACTGTACAATGTTTGTATGGTTCTTAAAGAATAAACATGACACAAAATGAAGATAAGATAAGTTAAGATAAGATGATACTTATTGATCTCCATAGGGGAAATTCGGATGATACTAGCTACAGAAAAGTGTCTGGCTGATACCACCCCATTTGGCAATTTTAAAGGCTTCAGATTTTACAATGGTAGTGAATTCAAAGGGAAGGGTTACCAGACCTTCCTTGTTAGAAATTACATCAGGCATGAAACATCTGCACCTTACTCTCCGCAGCAAAATGGCACTACTGAGCACAACTTGCATATACTTTCTGACATGGCAAGGTGCATGCTAATCAAAAGTGGTCTGCCAAAAGAATTGTGGACTTATGCTGTCCAGAATGCTGGTGTGGTGAGGAATAGGGGTGTTTTAATGAACACACTGGGCAGACGCCAATCCAAATGTTGACACAGAGACAGCCCACATGTCTGGAATGCAACAATTTGAATCTGAGTGTTTTGCTTATAAACAGGACAGGAGAAAACTCGATCCAAGATGTGAAAATTGTGTTTTTATCTGGTATGAGAAAAATACGAGAGAACAGGTGTAGAACAGCAGACACAGACAAACCTAAGTCCTGAGGATGATGGCTTCATAAAGTACAGGTCAAGAGGTCCAAAACCCCCATGTTACAGCAGAACATGAACCTGGAATGGGCCACCAGCAACCACAGACAGTTGAAGTAAAGCATGAGTTTGAGCCTAAATGTTACCTTTCTAGAGAGAGGAGGCAGCCAGGCAGATACCCAGATAGCCGTGTCTCTAAATATATGTCAAAGGAGGCAACTAGTCAAGTCCAGACTAACATTTATCACCACCATTGAATGATGTGTAACATACCTGTGTCATTTACAGAAGCCGTGAACTCAGTTAAGTCGAAGGAGTGGGTGAAAGCAATGGAGGAGGAAATGTATTCACTTAGAGAGAACAACACATTCACCCCAACCAAAGTTGCCTGGGGGTAAGAAAGCAGTGGGGGGTAGCTGGGTGTTTCCTTTTAAAACTAATGTTGACGGATTTGAGAAATAAAAAGCTGGGTGTAGATTTTGAGGAGACATTTTCTCGTACAGCTTACCTGAGTTGTGTCAGGGTTTTGATACAGAAAGCAGCACAGGAAAATCTGATCTTGTACCAAGATGGATGTAAAGACAGCCTTCTTAAATGCAACAGTAGACTGTGAGATATACACGGAACAGCCAGAGGCATCAGGCTACTGATGTTAATGACGGACGGGATACAACTGAGTATTGTGTAAGCCTAACCTAGGCCAGCACTCAAGTGTCATAGAGAACAAAAAAAGCAGCCCACAGTAGCATAGTCCACTTGGAAGGCAGAGTATATTGCTCGAGCCGGAACCATTCAAGAGAATCTGCAGCGCAGACACAGCACTTAAGACAGTATTAGTAACCATCTGTATGCAGTACCCCGGGTGTATGAGGACAATCAGCGCCCAACTGCCTTAGTTAAGAATCCTGTCGGAAGACAGCGGTGTAAAGATGTGGGTATAAATAATCATTTCATACGATTGGCTGTGAACGATGAGAAAGTACTTTTGGAGTATTGTCCAACTGACCAAATGGTAGCAGATTGACTAAGCCTGCAACGAAACGAAAGTTAAGTTTACCAAGTTCATGTTTTGAGATAACTTAAAAAATAAAAAGATAAATAAATAAATAACCCTGGAAAAGGTTATGACATTGTGTTGACATTTTGCCTGAGTATGAAGTGTTTTAATGTGAGAGCAAGTGGGGGTGTTGAATGGTGCCCTCAATTATTACTTCTGAATTTATATTTACTTGTTATTGATGTAGGGCAAACTTAATTTGTAATTTGGCACTGATGGACCACCGAAAGGCCCTCTAGCACTAACCTCTTTGCAGTTGCAGTGATGTGAGGGGAGCAGAGATGCAGCAGAGCATCTGTTCTTTTTCTTTCACTCTGTCTATGTTTGGTACAAATTTGGGTTCACACTGTGTTGCTGGTATGTGGTCGCTGGATACCTAAGCTGCCCATCACTTCTTCATCACCTCTCTTGCCTGCATCAAGTTGGCACCGATTATCACTCTCTCACCTCTGGGGAAACTCTGTATCACTTCATCTAGCTCACTCCAGAATTTCTCCTTCTCTTCTAACTCACATTCCACCTGTGGGGCAAAGCCACAAAAAAATTGACCATAGAACCTTCAATTGCTAGCTCCAGGCTCATCCCTCTATCTGACATGATTTTCACCTCCAGAACATTCCAACAAACTCCTTCAAGATAACACCTACTCCATTTCTCTTCAAATCATTGCTGATTATCATTCTGCCATCGATAGAACCAAGTCCTGCTGCAGAGCTTCTGGCCTTTCTACTTTTTCAAGCTGGTCTCCTGTATAACACAGTATATCCACCATCCCTCTCTATCATGTTCTTCCCATCATCGTCCCAATATTCAAAGTCCCTACTCTTAGTCCTGCTTTCTTTGACCCACAATAGCCCAATTTCCACTGGTGCCCTGTAGGTTATCGGCACCAATGGCAGTTATTGTTAACTCAGACCTCAACCAATCCGACATAAAAGTCATATTCTGTGCAATTTGCACATTTGTTTTGGGGACAAGTTAACAAGTTATCCACCAGGTTCCATTCCTGACGGAACGCTCTGCATTTCACTAGGACTAGGGAAAATAAAGTATATGGCAGGGTGCTGACAGAGGAACCATAGTATGTATGAGGAAATCTAGAATGGCAGAGAAGGACGGTAGAGGGTTGCAGGACATGCATGAAAGCTGTAAGAGGTGGTGAGGTGTCCCTTAGGTGTGACAGAGAAGTTCAAGGTCTAAGTTGGACTACATCAGAATTAAGCTCTGAGCATCGTCTTGTTATGGTGATTGCTGCTATTGTGACAGGACTATGATGTTTGTAGATGGCATTGTGATATGTAGTGAGAGCAGGGGGCAGGTGGAGGAAAAGGTGCCTCGGAAAGGAGAGGAATGAAGGTTAGCTGTAACAGAACAGAATACATATTTGTCAAAGAGGGGGACAGTGGCATTACAAGTAGAGGCAAAGAAAGTGCATCATTTTTAAGTACTTAGGGTCAACTGTCCAGAGCAATGGAGAAAGAGGTGAAGAAACGCGTTCAAGGTAGTTGGAACGACTGGAAAAAGCATTTATGTGCAATTGTGGGGTTAATTTGGGATAAGAGCATCATCTGAAGCGGCTAATGGGAAAGTGGCAGGGATTGCCGTGGATAGTTCACAAATTAAGGGCAACAGATAAACACAATTTTATCCAATTAACCTTGGATTGTGGGAAGAAACAGATAATCAGAAGAAAACACATGCAGACAAAGGGAGAACATGTAAATTCCATACAGAAAGGCCTCCTGTCTCCAGGGACCGACTTGCTTTTTGGCAGTGCTATCCACTGTGCAACCATTTCACCCCTTCTCATAATACTAAGAGCAAAATTAAACCTCTAATCTTAAACACCCTCCTTGTGTAAACTGGAACTGGAATCCCTTACTCATGGAGATCACTTTAGGAGTGGAGTTCTGTACATAACAGCCAGGCCTGGTGGCGATGCCTGCTGGCAGTATAAGAGAAATTCCCAGCCTCTGAATCTTGTGTTGGCACTGGAGGCTACAATTCATCTGCACAGGTAGAACTACTTGGCCTCCCTCTCTTAGTGTGTCATCTTCTTAAACAGTGCTGTGAGGACATGAAGCTTTTGGGAAGGAACCCATATCATTAAAGTGCTGCATGAGCTGATGTAAGCAAAAGCGGATCAGGAGCAAGGCAGAGACAAAATACAGTAAGCGACTAATTGTGCTGCATTGGATCGAAAGGGAAATCACTCAAATGACAGAGAGCTGATCAATGCGAGCTATGGGAGCTGTGATGGAGGGGGCAGTTTTACGGCTTTCGCGCCAGCACACACAGCTCGGGTAATTTTTCATTGCCATTTTTCTGCTTTGCATAGTAATGTACTGTGAAACTGAAGGGCTAAAATAAAGAAGGGAGGCTATTCCTGTGGAGGGCTTTACATTGCAGAACAGAGTAGTTTGTTAGTTATTAATAACAATATCTGTGACAGGCTTTTATATGATTGTGTTGATAATATACATGCTTAAAAATGTAGGGAATTTTGTCCTTGAGGCATGTCTTAGAAATTTGAAAAAGTACTGAGATACGTATTTCATTTTTTTATATTTACCGATGATAATTGAATCAGTGTACGTGGGATCAACTAGCATCAACCCGGTCCCCCTCTGCCACCTAGAAAACAAAGACTCCTACATCAGGATGCTCTTTATGAACTACAGCTCCCCCTTCAACACTGTCATCCCCCACAAACTCACCCACAAAATGTCCACCCTTGGCCTTCACCCCACCATCTGAGACTGGCTGCTACACTTCCTGATTGGCAGATCTCAGTCTGTCAGGATAGGGAACAGGACTTCAGCTAGCATCATCAATAAACATGCGCACACTCAGGGATGTGTCCTCAGTCCCATCCTCTACACCAGGGGTGGGCAAACTACAGCCCGCAGGCCACATCTGGCCCGTTGGTCTTTTTAATCCGGCCAGCCAAAGATTGGTATGAAATTCATAGCTGATGTGAATGATTGAACAATGGATTCATTTGACGTTGACTTGTAATGACAGGAATTCACCATCAGGTGGCGCATTAGATGAAGTGTCTTCATTTTGCGGAACCCAAGCCACCTCCTGTTATCACTTTTCTCCTACTTGGAACCCATCTGCAGCAATGTCAAAGAATCGAAAACTCGATAGTGAGTGCCAGGTGTTTAATAAGGAATGGACACCTTTTTTACTGAGGTTCGGTCAAAGGCTGTAAGTCTAATTTGGCCAAGAAACCATTGCGGTTTTAAAGGAACACAACATCAGCAGTAACTTTTCCACCAAGCATGCTAATTACACCAACAATCTGTCAACGCAAGAACGGACGGCTACCACTCATAGGTTGGTAGCTAGCTTGGAGGATCAGGAAAGCACCTTTATCCGAACAACTTCCATCCAAGAATAAAGCACGAAGACAAGTTGCTTACTGACATTCAAATTATTGTATTAACATCCATATCCATATTATAAATTCTCAAAGAGTGCGGGGTAGAGACACCAAGTATGTTATGTCCTGAGAGCAAGAACAAATTTGAAAAAATTAGCTTATCATGCAGGACAGTGACACACCGTGTTGAAGTAATTGACGAACACTAAACTAGCAAGCTAAACAAAAAAAGCGGAGTCATTTACATTATATTCTTTGGCACTGGACAGAAGCAATATCATAAAGGACACTGGTCAGCTTTAATTACAATCAGAGGGATTAATTAAAAATTTCGAGAGAAGGGAGGAGTTTTTGGCACATGCAATCCCTACAAGGAAAAACACGGAAAGAAGATTTATATAACAGCGTGTCAGCAGATGTAAAGAGGCACAAGCTACCTTGGAGTACGCTCGCCAACATTACCACAGATGGATCACCAAATCTGAAGGGAAATAATGTCGGGCTGCTCAAAAGAATCCAGGCCAGGGTGAAAGAGGACAACCGTGAGCAGGAGGTAAATCCGTCTTGCAGCTTGACCACGGAGTGAAGACAGTTGTGAAACTTGTTGAATTTATTCGAGCCAGGGGATTTCCCCATCGTCAGTTTTATTAATTTTCTTGAGGAAACAGATGCTGATCTCAGGGACTTGCTTTACCATTCTGATGTCCGCTGGTTAAGCTTAGGTTAAGTATATCAAGGAGTCTGGTTGCTCGAACAGGAGATTTTTGGAGCGACTTGAGGACACTGACAATTTTCCTGAGCTGAATGAGACAGATTGGCTTTGCGATTTAGCATTTACTGTGGACATACTGACACACATGAATGAGCTGAACGTGAAGCTACAAGGGAGAAACCACTTTGTGCATGAAATGCGAGCAAACATCAGAGCCTTCAAAACCAAGCTAGTTTTATTTTCAAAGCAAATGTCACACAAGTCATTCGCACATTTCCTAACCCTGGCTACATGAATAGAGGCCCTGCAACATTTGAAAAAATACAGGAAAACACTGGATGACCTGCATGGAGAATTCTGTCACTTCAGCTGAGGTCATGTCCCTTCTCACAAGACACTGAAACGGTGCCACGGGAGTTGCAGTTGGAACTGATTGATCTCCAATGTGACATGGTGTTAAAGGAGAAGTTCAACTTCCTTAAACTGGATGAGTTTTATTCTTCATTAAGCGCAGCCAAATTTCCAAACATCCAGAAGATGGCAAAGAGGATACTGGTGTTGTTTGGCTCTACATAAGTGTTTTAACCGACTTTTAGTGTGATGAACATTAACAAAGAACCCTACAGATCCCAATTAAGTGACAAACACCTCTGATCTGTACTGAGGAATTGCCAAAACAGAATTACCACCAGACTTCAATGCACTGGTGAAAATGGGTAATCAACAACACTATTCCCACTAAAAGGAACGTTAACACTGTAATTTTTTTTTCTGTTTATGTTTCATATGTACTGTTAATAAATAGGATATAGGATATAGGATAGAGGTGGCCAGTCTGGTCTCATTGTGAAAGGACAAAAACCTCCCCCTCAAGAAGGACAAGATGGAAGAGATCATCGTGGACATGAGGAAGGAGAGAAGACCTAATCAGCCGTTGTTCATCTGAAGTCTTGAGGTTCAGAGGGTGAGCAGTTTCAAATACCTGGGTGTCCATATCAGTGAGGACTTCAACTGGTACCTCAACACCACGCAGATGGTTAAGAGGGCTCATCAAATCCTCAGCAGCTTCTCAAGCTGCATTGTTGAGAGCATCTAACCAGCTGTATCATGGTGTGGTAAGGCAGCAACATTGCTCTGGACCGCGAACGCCTACAGCAAATGGTTAAGACTGCAGAGAAGATCACCAGAACCCCATAGGCCTTCACTGCACTGCATCTACAACCACAGAGGCCAAGGACCAAGCCCACCCCCAACACAGACGAACCTAAATAAAAGGGAAGTTTGTTTTCTCCTCATATTTCTGTTGTAAAAGACAAATTGCGCTCCTCCACTGACGATGCACCTTAAAAATACAGGATTCTCCACAAAAGACACCCCTTTCTCGTAATTTTTTTTGACGAACCTGGAGTGTCATCTCTACATTAACATCCATATCTATTTTAAAACCTACGCTAAATAAAAGCGGAGTTTGTATTTTCCACATATTTCTGATATAAATGAGAAATTGTGTTCCTCTACTGACAATGTACCCAAAAGTAGACGCTTCTCGAGGTGTGTCTAAAAATGAAGCTTCCGTTTTGTTGCAAATTGGCAAAAAAGCGATGTCTAATGCGTCGGTATGTGACAATAAGGGAGCAATATTCGTCAGGCGGCTGACACATTTGGAGAGAAGATTTGTTGGTCAACCCTGTTCATGTTACTTAAATGCGGATGCAGTGTGGATAGCAAAGTAAGAATTGCATTGCACAAGGAAACACGTCTCTAGACTGTACATATGACAATAAACACTTTGAATTTTGAAACTTGTTTTGGTCTGAACACCACTTGCTTTTTTGTCTATTATGGACAAAAACAAATAATAGAAAAAAAAGTTTTTTTTAAATCCAAATCTAATCAAAACGGGCAAAGACCACTGTCTTGGCTACAAATATTATCACTACATAACATATCTGGGCTGCAGAAAAAAACAAAACGGTGGTTGCATTAATATATGGGTTGGTTGTTCTAGAGGGTAACAGCGCAAATGGGCTAATACACTGTATGGTATTAGAGTAGGGTTCAACAGCTGCAATTAAAAAAGATATGGTGTCTGTAGACATTGACTGGCCCCTTTTCCTTGGCTACACATGGGAAAAACATGTTTTTAATCTATTTTAAGTACAAACAAATAAACATGACTCTGAACACCCAATTTGCAGCACAATCTATGTATTTTTCACATACAGACCTTGTTTAAGGCACTTTTATCATAATCATAATGTGTTGCAAAGCCAACCAAATTTGCCTGAACCTCCTATACACGGAGTGATTGGTTTGTTCAAGCAGAATTACAGCAGATTTGCGGGTTCTACAGTGTTTAAATATTTTCATGCCATCAAGCAGTGTCTCATTGTGTTTTAGAAAAAATAGCAAAGTGCATTGCTTGAATACATGACAAAATGCTGAAGTAATTCTCCACCTCCTGGCACCTGAAAGTTGTCCCTATCCAATAGCAGCTTCAATTCTGCATTTCCTTCACGAACAGAGTGCTTAGTGGCTTTTAATGACTCCTTCTGATGGCAGCAAACTGGAGACAGAGCCCACGGGGTCATTGCACTGCAAGTTTACAGCAACATGCAAGAGTCAGTCGATGCAACACGCATGAAGGCACGTTGTTGTTCTCGCTTGGGTCAATTGTAGCCCCTGCACTGACTCTAAGGCAGACAGAGAAAATGACAGCCTGGGATGATTTCTGCAGGGCAACTGCCATGCATTTGATACCCAAGGTGCATAAATAAAGGCTGCCTGCTTCATTTTAATTAAGCAACCCACATGAACTCCCCCTCTTTACTCTCACCAGTTTGCAGCACATTAATTACAACTATATTCCAAACAGAGGATACAGAGAAGAGAATTAGAAATAGTATACAACAACGACAAAACAGCTTTAGCTGGATTAGCATATCCCGTAGCACATATTTATGGCTGATACCCTCCGAGTTAAGTCTTTCTTGAATGTTACATTTGTAAAGCTTAGTCTCAAGAATCAAACGTTAAAGTCACATGTAACTTGTTAATGAATCGGCCCAATATTTACTTGGATGCCTATAGAGCAGACCTGTCAAGCTCAAGGACCAGCGGGCTAAATCCAACCCGTGAAACAATCTTATATCTCGCCCACAATTAAATTACATTTCTCAATCATTAATGGTCTGCCAGCAGATCAGTCAGGACCATTCAAGTAGAAGTAGTCCAACAAAGAATTGTAACATCTGCAGCAAAGCAAAGACCTGTGAGAGCCAGCCTCTCCTCTCTGCTGCTACTGTAAGATGCGAAACAGTGATCAGTGGTCAGTGCTGATAAAAAAGCACAATTCAAGGCAGTGCAATTTCTTTCACAAGCAAATGTTGGATATTGTTGGAACAAGGTTATTTACTTGTGTAAAGTCTAGTGCTATGTTAAAAATTCTTGTTTACTTCTTATTGTGTAAAAAGTGATTCATGAACATGTGTTCTTTAGACATCACTAATACTAACCTTTAATTGTTTTCAAGTCATTTCTTTTTCGTGGGTGGGGATTCAGTCCCCAAACCTGATTTATTCTCTTTTTTCAGTACACTTGTTTGCAGGGCAGCATTAGATGGCGGTATTCCAAAGAAAGCTGATTTTCTCCAATCCCTTGCTGATTTATTACAAATGCTGTCTTGGTGCAGCGCATCAATCCTAGTGGTCATCTGGGACTTAACTCGTAGAGGTGCGACTGTAAGGGCTACTTTATGTCCATGCATAGCATACCACTCAAAAAACAGACTTAACAAAGGATCACCTTGAGCTAATGTGACATGTAATGAACCTGTCTGTCAAAGATCTGGATGGACTTCGGCTTAACGGTAAAGACCTAGATAGATAAAATAAAAAAGGACCAAAATCAGTAGTGAGACCAGTAGAGGAGCCCACCAGTTAAACAGGCTGTGACAGTTAACATTATACCAACAACAAAGAAGAAGATAACTGTTCGATGATGCCACTTTTGGTGTGTAACAGACATCTATATTTGGAATTAATTATGGCAAGCTGGATGTCAGAATTTGAACTAATTTATTAGAGGCTGTGTTCATTTGACCATGTAAAAAGGGGAGATTAAAAGGTCTGACATCTACTTTTCTTTCTATGGATAAGATTCCAGCTTCAACGCACAACTGAGTGCACATTTATCACTAAAATGTACCAAAGTCTCTTTCTGGACAAAGCTGGAATTAAAAGGCAGACAACAATTCTTATTAATATTTAATCTGCAAGTCCTAATATAAAATGAAATAATTATGCAGTAAAAGCACAACTATTGTGTGTTACCTCACAGACAGAGATTGTTGTAATGCCATAATACATGCATGCAGTGCATGTGGGTCTCTCCCTTTTTCTCACGAAAGTCATCAGAAAAAAGTAGTTTTCAGCATACATTGTTAAAAACCTCCAAAACTGAAAGATGTATTTGAGATGACCTTCAATCATCACAGCTACCGTTCCTAACCTTTAAGTGCTCTGTCATCTGTTTATGTCAACAGGCCTGCAAACTGCCCTTCAGACTACTGATGAGCCCTGTGAAATTGAGCATTGAGATAAATACGTTAATATCTGTTCACAATCAACTGATAGTTTTTGTTTTCACATATTGGGGTTAAGGGACAGGGACCAAGGTTTCTTGTGGGGACAAAATGCAGATGTGCTCACAAGACTCTCAACGTTATATACCTTAACCGCAATTAGTGATGGCAGCATGAGTCTCAGTCTCATGATGTGCCTGTCACATTGACTCCTGGCACTTTTACACAACACAGTGCCAGTGGAACTCGACACTGGTCCACTCAGTTCATTTTGCTTTTCCATTAGGAACAGTA
This sequence comes from Fistularia tabacaria, assembly GCA_901007705.1. Taxonomy (NCBI): domain Eukaryota; kingdom Metazoa; phylum Chordata; class Actinopteri; order Syngnathiformes; family Fistulariidae; genus Fistularia; species Fistularia tabacaria. The sequence goes on from CAAKHD010005388.1 coordinate 26,552, forward strand.
CATGGAACCCTGTCCTTTGACAATATCTGCTATGGTGAGGTTCCAAGCGGGTCAAGCACATAATAAAATGCAATGTCAACAAACTGTCGGCCACTGATGGGCATGACAATGTCGTCATTGATCATCAAACTCAGTTATGCTCAGTGGGGGAAAAACAAAACAAAAAAAACATGCACCATATGTGAGCATAGCTACTGCTGCATGTCGGCAACTACAGCCTTCTCTGGCTTTCTCGTTGCACTCGTGTTACAAAGAGCCATTGACCAGGCTGCAAGCGTCTTCTGAATGTCCCATATTGTGTGTTTGTGTGTTTACTGTTGCAAATAACATAACATCACTGCAGTTTGGGGCTGGCATGCTGTGACGACCCCCTCTCCACAAGCCATTCCTTAATTAAAAGAAAAAGGTTCAATAGATTGAAGCACAACAGAGCCAGAGCCAGCCCTTCCTTATGTGGTGCCCGAGGGCAGATTTGACATGGCACACCCCTCCATCAGCGATTTACATACGTTTACAAAAGACGCTGAATAATATTGTCTTTCCCATTGTCTTTAAAAGATTACATGTCACTTCCTTTATATGTTTAATTAATGACAAACGGATACAAAAAGCCTTCAGGTAGCAATCAGCCAGAGTGGGGGTGGACACTGGGAGACTTATTTAATATTAATTGGGCACTGCTTTACATTTGAAATCGATTTAAGTGTTTCCTTTTGAAGACTTAGTAATAATAACTTTTTAGTAAAATTACATTCAAGGGTTTTTTCCTCCAATTTTGCAGCGCCCCACGGAGGCCATGGCGCCCTTGGCATTGTATATAGTACCTGATGGGGCAGCCGTCTCTGAGTTTGTTTGTTTTTTTGGTATGTTTTACACCGAGCGGGATTCTTTGAAGTGAGTACTCCACACTGTAGTCAAAGCTCATCTGATCAGGAGTTAATTCCAGTAATTAGGATTTGAAAGATAACTGATTCATCTCTGCCCATCTACCCAAATCAGTAAATCGCGGTTGTACTAAGCTCTTTTTTTTTTCATCCTTTTTTCTTCCACTATCTCTGGGGTGTGAGGATGAGATGGAAGGAATCAGGGGGTGGGATTGGGGGTAGCAACAATATGCATGACCTGTGATTCTTGTCTTTTTGAAAAGAAGGGTTATTAACTGTAATTACCAGTGATGAAACAGCACTCCGGTCCTGCCCCAAGTGGAGGAGTTCAAGTATCTCGGGGTCTTGTTCACGAGTGGGGGAAGGATGGAGCGGGAGATCGACAGGCGGATCCGTGCAGCATCTGCAGTGATGCGGACTCTGTACCGGTCTGTCGTGATGAAGAGGGAGCTGAGCCGGAAGGTGAAGCTCTCAATTTACCGGTCGATCTACGATCCTACCCTCACCTATGGTCACGGGCTGTGGGTAGTGACCGAAAGAACGAGATCGCAGATACAAGCGAACGAAATGCGTTTTCTCCGCAGGTTGACCGGACTCTCCCTTAGAGTTAAGGTGAGAAGTTTGGCCATCCAGGAGGGACTCGTAGTAGAGCCGCTGCTCCTCCGCAAAGAGGGGTCAGATGAGGCGGCTCTGGATTCTGGTAAGGATGCCTCCTGGACGCCCCCCTGGGAAGCCATTCCGGGTGGAATGGAGTAAAGTATCAGGGTTAATGTGTGATAAAGAGAAAAGCCAGAATGAAAAGAAAGGTTTACAAAACATTGGTGAGATGCTCTACAGTTTGTAGACAGAAGACAGGATTGAAGAAAGGACAGAAAGCTGAGCTGGAGGTAGCAGAGATAGAATAGAATATTCCTTCATTGTCCCACAGTGGGGAGGTCTCAAGATGAAGACGTTGAGGTTCTCTTTGGGAGTGACATGGATGGATAGGATCAGGTGTGTGTCCATCAGAGGGACACCACATGTTAGATGTTTTGGAGATACGGTCAGAGAAACCACAGTGAGATGTCTGGCTGTCTGTCTTGTACAGAGTAGTTAATTGACTACATTGGTAGAATCATGCTGGGGTTTGAACTGCCAGGCAGGAGGCCTATAGGAAGAACAAAGGGAACATTTATGGATGTAGTGACAGAGGTCATGAAGTTAGTGGGTGGGAGAGAAGAGGATACAGAGAATAAGATTAGATGGAGAAGGTTGATTCCCAGTGGCGACCCCAGAAGGGAGTACTTTCTCCTTTTCTTCTCGACTTTTCCCTTCAGGGATTACCCCAGCGAATCAACCTTCTCAATCTAATCCTATTGTCCGTATCCTCCTCTCTCACACCAACCAACTTCATGTCCACTCTCATTTCGTCCATACTGAAAATCTTCTCTATGGTCTTCCTCTTGACCTCCTGCCTGGCATCTCCAATTCCAGCATCCGTCTACCAATGTATTCACTATCTCTCCTCTCTACATGACCACACCATCTCAGTCTGGCTTCTCTGACCTTCTCTCCAAAACATCTAACATGTGCAGTTCCTCTGATTGACTCACTCCTGATCCTATCCATCCTTGTCACTCCCAAAAAGAACTTCAACATCTTCATCTCTGCAACTTCCAGCTCTGCATCCTGTCCTTTCTTCAATTCCACTGTCTACAAACCATACAGCATCGCTGGTCTCACCACTGTCTTGTACACCTTTCCTTTAATTCTGGATACAAACAAGAAGGGGCTCAGAGCTGATCCCTGATGAAGTCACAACTCCACCTTGAACTTCAATATTACACCTACAGCACACCTCACCACTGTCTCACAGCTAGCATACATGTCCTGCACCAGTCTAACATACTTCCTACATACCTCATACAATACCAGAGTTCCTCTCTCGGCACCCTGTCGTATGCTTTTTCTAGGTCTACAAAGGCACAATGTAGCTCCCTCTGACCTTCTCTGTCTGTACTTCTCGATTAGCATTCTCAAAGCGAATACTACATCTGTTGTACTCTTTCTAGGCATGAAGCCATACTTCTGCTCTCAGTCTAGTTTCCACTACTCTTTCCCATAACTTCATTGTATGGCTCATCAACTTTATCCCTCTATAGTTACCGCAATTCTGCACATCCCCCTTCTTCTTAAAAATGGGCACATCACACTTCTTCTCCATTCCCAAGGCTGCCTCTCCTAGACACTTCCATACCTCCACAGGTATATCATCAGGACCAACTGCCTTTCTATTCTTCATCCTCCTCAATGCCCTCCTCACTTAATTTTCACTTAACCTTGCTACTTTGTAGTCTACAACAGTCACCTCTTCTACCCTTCCTTCTTTCATTTTCCTCATTCATCAGCTCTTCAAAGTACTCTTTCCATCTTCTCACCATTCTTCTAGCATCTGTCAATTCATTTTCCTCTCTATCCTTAATCCCACGGACCTACTGTGCATCCTTTCTGTCTCTATCTCTCTGTTTTGCCAAACTGTCTAAATCATTGTCTCCCTCCTTACTGTCCAACCGTGATAACAAGTCATCGGATGCCCCTTTCCTTCCTGACAACACACCAAGTTCTCTCTTACCTGTCTCCCTAATCACATTAACTGTAGTTGTCCAGTCATCTGGAAGCTCTCCCTGATCAACCCGAGTCTTTCTGAATTCCTCCCTGAAAAACATACAACACTTCTCCCTTTACAGCTTCGACCGCTTATCCTCTGCTCTGCCCTTTTCCTCTTGATCTGCCTTGTCACTAGAGTACTCCTACAAACCACCATCCTACGCTGTCTTGTTACACTCTCCTACCGCTACTTTGCAGTCACTGATCTCTTTTAAATTACCTCGTCTATTCAAGATGTAGTCTACATGTGTGCTCCTACCTCCTCTTTTATAAGTTACCCTATGTCCCATTCATTCCAAATAAAACTGCACCCAACAGATCTGTCATTAAGGCACTGGAGGGCCTCGGGACCCTCTCTAAGACCCTGCATGAGCACTCTGGTGTGGACAGTCCCCTGGAAGAATGGATGGCATCAATGTTTCGAAAAATCGAAGAACTTGATTATGTCTATTTTCTTATCTGTTGCCATTTTCGCAGCCATTTTGGTTGCATGTGTATGTTGTTGCATTCCTTTTATCCGAGCTCTGTCAATCCGTCTGATCACTGCCACAATAAAAAAAAAGACATTGGGGATAAAAATACTATGATGCGGTGGTTGGCACCTAAAGGGACGAGTGAATTAGAATTAATGAATTTAGAAGCACCCATCGAGAAGAGATCAAAAGGGGGAATCGTGGGAATGATCAGGATTGGCAGAGGCCAAAAATACGTCAATGCAATAATCAGGAGTGATGGAACCCACTAATGCGTCAATATAATAATCAGGAGTGACAGTACCCGCAACATACATCACTGAAATCATGTGTGCACATACAATCATAATGCACTGAACGTCCAAAGACAAGAAGTGATAGATGATTATAAGAGCGTATGTGTGAAGAAAACAAGGGTACGATTGCAGAGTCAGCAGCTGCATAAGAAGATAAGAACGAACTGTCCACTGGGGTGAAAAACAAGATATGAGTGTGTGACTGAGCGGGAGGGAGAATACGAGCATGTAACTAGGTCAAAGATAGCGGGAAACGCACGTGGGGGAAAAGTGCCGAGGGCAGTTGTTTAGGGCACGGGTGGTGGGTCTCCAGATGCCCATCTGTACTGACAAATAAAGGGTTAACCCTGAAGATAGTCTCTGAGTTGATCTCCTCTTCGATCAACGGACCTGGCGAAGTCGAAAGGGAAAAAAAACAAGATTTGACAATGACTATGATCATGATGACCATGATCTGGATGACTGAGAACCTTCACAGACGCCACAAAATATCTAGTAAACTAGGAATTGCTCTAGCGTACAGATCTTTATTGCCCAAACCTATAAGAATATCTTCCAGAGGCATCAGGGTGTACCGATTGCACCGTCAAGATTCTTTGATATCTGCTTGATGAATGGATGGTGTACTGCACAGCAGTACAAATGAAAAGTCAGAGACAGAAGGAGACAGATTAAGGGAGACCCAACACCGTTAATGAAATACAATTTTCTGGTGTGACTTGCATGTCTGGTTAGAATCCGAACAAATTATTTTCAACTCTTTGACAGATGGCTTTCCACAGCATTAATCCCAGAATCCTGCTTGCCATATCCATTGTCTATGCACATTGGAATAGCTGAGGACACTCAAAACTACTGTGGAGTTGGTCCAAGATTTGCCAGAATTAATCTTTGACTAAATCTTACAAACACAATATTGTTTTTATGAAAAAAAAAGAAAAGAGGCCATAAATAAAAAATAAAAACAAACAGACAAATCATGACCAAGATGCTTATTCCACTAAGCCAGCGGTGGACAGACTTTTTGACTCAGGGGCCACAATGGTTTCTAAAATTTGACAGAGGGGCCAGGCCAGGAACAGATGGATGGAGTATTTTTGTGAACTTATATGAATGACATAGATAGAATAGAAGTAAATATAAAAGCCATTACATGAAATGATTTGGCCTTTTAGTAAATCATGAGGTGCAGGTGAATTCTCAGGATGGATCCGAAGGTGTTGGTCAGATAACTTTGATCTGTGAATGGCTTTCATAGTGTTCATGACGATTAATATCTGTTCACATATTTAGTTCGAGCCAAACAACTGAAGCATCTTATGTGCTGTCCTCTGGAGGTTTAGAAACATTGCTAATTGCTAATCTGAATGCCAGCATAAAACTTGTCTTAGTTGTCATGGTTCTCGGTGCTTTTTCCAGTGGTTGCGTCTCGTCACTTGATTTTGTCCACAGGGACAGCTGCCACCCGTAGCAGGCAATCAAGTGCGGACCTAAAAGCTTTGCGTCCAGTCCCACTCGTTGCCAGGTTGTTTTCTTTCCGTTCCTAGTAGACAGGTTGCCTTAGTGTGCTGTGGGAGACCTCCTGGAATTGATCCCGTCTGTCCCCATACTCCCTCGCCGTTATTCGGGAGCCCCTCGACGCACTTCGCACTCCCTCGCTGGTCTTCGGGAGCCCCACGTTCACTCGCCGAGCTTAGAGCTTCCTCGCCAGTCTTCGGGAGCTCCGCGCTCCCTCACCAGACTTTGTGCTCTCTCACCAGGCTTTGCGCTCCCTCGCCTGACTTGGATCTGACTCGCTGGTCTTCGGGAGCTCCGCGCTCCCTCACCAGGCTTTGCGCTCCCTTGTCAGGCTTCGAACTCTAATGCTGGACTTCAGGGACCCCCCTTTCCTTGCCTGTCTTCCTGGTACTGACCTTGCCTGTCTCTAGATTTCCCCGCTTCATCTGCATTTCGCTATTATGAACTGCCAGAGCCTCAGGAACATCTTTCAACTCTTTCTCTAATGCCGTGGAATCGTGGTGAAAAAAAAATAGCTGATTCTGTAAATTCGTCATCAACCTCTGTGCCGCGGCCACCCGTTCTTGCGGTAACTGCTCACAAGCATAGTTAAAGGTGCTACTGTATTCTTTGAAAACCACAAATATTTCAGGGAAAAGGTCAAATAAGTGAGGTTTAATTACAACAAAATTTCTGGTTCGGTGGGCCGGACTAAAAGCCCCAGCGGGCCGTATTTGGCCCACGGGCTGTAGTTTGCCTTACAAGAGGGACAATACAACCGGATGCAACAGGATTTTTGCTGCGTAATACTCGAAACTTCTGATCAAGGGACAAAAACATGATGAAAATATTAAACTGAACAACAGAAATGCATGTTCTTGAGCGAACTGATTGCCCAGCCCTGAAGCACCCTAAGCCGCCCCTCCAAACTCAATAAAGGGGATTAAAAATGGATCGTCCTTCTCTGCTGCTTGTTCATAAGAAAAATCTCTGTCTATACTGTGAACCATTCATCAGGGTAAATGGCAAATTCTTTAAAGGTCAGGCTGAAATGTAAAGGAAAAAAAGAGCCTTAACTAAACATTCTTCAGGATTTCCAGTGGTCTAAACACAAGTCAAAAAATCTGTGGAAAAGAAGTGTCTCTTTTGATTGTGTTTTGATGGCTTTGCTTAAAAGTAAATCATTACTTCAAAATTGGGACATTTGGAGTGAAAAAAAATAGCTCCGACTGGGATTAAACAGATTTGTAAACAAAAGAGGAAACCGAAGTGTGTGATTTACCTTCAGACAAAGCCGAAAAAATAAACAAAGAAATATGTTGATTAAAATAAAAAAACAAATTAAAAAAAGAAAAAAAAAGTACGTGAAATTGAAGATTTGCAGTAAATAAATAGGAGAAAATAAAAAGGAAATAAAATTGAGGCACAGGAGATAAAGACAGCTACCGTCTGACAAGTGTCTCACTTGCACTTTAATGCAGTCTTCCTCCTGTGCTAATGAGTGTCAACACAAGAGGCAGGGCCGACTGCGGGAGAAGAAAATTTCTCAGGGAAAGTGACCAGTGAATAATCAGTACGGGTAAAGCCGTGTGGCCCTTAAAAATGACGGCCTGCTGTAGGTAGGTGGGGAGGGCACAAAGCTTCTTGCCACCTGGCCTTTCCATGACTGTAAAGACATTTAAGCAAAAGAATATTTGGTTTGGGCCCGCATTTTCCCCCTGCCAAGTCTTTTAGTATCTTTACTTAAAAATTATTACTCCTTCAATACTACTTTTTTTGTCTTATTAAACAGACAAGCAAAATTTGTTCTGAGAAAAGGTGATTTAGAAAATAGTTGTTAAAGGAACTCTTTTTTTCCTTTTAATGCTACTGAACTTTTTCTAAAACCCTTTTTTCTTGCTTATTATCATGTAAGACATTCAATGTAATAGTTAGTGGCTTAAATTGACATTTCAAATTAATATGTAAGTCATATCTTGATAATTCCAATTCGTGTGTATTTGTTTGAACCCAGATTCAGACTTAAAGCTCTCAAAATATATATATTTTTTAAAAGAAGTGTCATGAAAAGAGGGAAAAAAGTACAGAAATACTCAAAGTACTTTTCTGCAGGCTTGCATAACAGATAGCCATTCTTTTTATCCTCTGCGTGACATTTGTCTTACATTGAGAATGCATCACAGAACTCTAAACTCAGAGAGGCAGGAAGAGAAAGATAAGACGGGAGGGTTGAAAGAAAATCAATCCCCAAACTGATTGATCCGTAGAGTTTTGGACAATTTCATCAGGAGACTCTACCATCCAGAGATGACACAATCTTTATCTGGGGGAGCAGGCATTGTGGAGAAAGATACCCGCATCAGAGGTATCAGAATGGATAAACTCAGGCTCTGGCAGTAAATACTGCGTGCTCTGTGCGCCCCGTCAAAGACAACTTAATGCCTGAAAAGTCTTAAAAGTTCGTCTGGAAAGGATAATTGAGTCAATAAGGGGCACCTTAATCTATTGAAGAAAGCTTCAAAAGAATAATATCCCGTCAAGGTTTCTGTTTCAGTCTTAAGGATTTAGGGGTCAAGGAGTTTATCTCTGTTTTTCCAACAATAGAGGGAAAGAGCTGAGGGATTATTTCTGATCTCACTGGTGAGCTTCATGTTAGATATTAACATCTACTTATTCATCAAATGTTGATTCCTGCTTTACACACGTTGCTCTATTCTAAAAATGCTTTGTGACATTGAAGAAAGCAGAGCAAATTATTAGGTTACATTTGCAATTCATCTGACGGGTTTATTCTAATTATAGATTGTAAATCTAATGAAAAAAGGGGGGTTACATGTGGCTAATATATGTTCAGAACAGATCTCTGCCATCATTTTTGTCTGAAGTTCATCTAATTTATTAGCTATTTAACTCAGCCTTCATTCAACTGCTGATTTTGTTTCTGAATCTTCTTTTCCTTTCGGCTTTTCCCTTTCAGGGGTCGCCACAGCGAATCAACCTTCTCCATCTAACCCTATTCTCTGTATCCTCCTCTCTCACACCAACTACCTTAATATCTTCTCTGACTACGTCCATAAATCTTCTCTTCGGTCTTCCTCTAGACCTCCTGCCTGGCATCTCCAATTCCAGCATCCGTCTACCAATATATTCACTATCCCTCCTCTGTACATGACTGAACCATCTCAGTCTGGCTTCTCTGACCTTCTCTCTAAAACATCTAACATGTGCTGTCTCTCTGATGGACTCACTCCTGATCCTATCCATCCTCGTCACTCCTAAAGAGAACCTCAACATCTTCATTTCTGTTACCTCCAGCTCTGCCTCCTGTCTTTTGTTCAGTGCCACTGTCTCCAAACCATACAACATCACTGGTCTCACCACTGTTTTGTAAACCTTTCCTTTCATTCTAGATGAAATTCTTCTATCACAAAGAACCCCTGAAACTTTTCTCCACCCATTCCAACCTGCTTGAACCCGTTTCTTAACCTCTTTTCCACACTCTCCATTGCTCTGGACTGTTGACCCTAAGTACCTGAAATCCTCCAACTTCTTGATCTCCACTCCCTGTAACCTCACCGTTCCACCCGGGTTCCTCTCATTCACACACATACATTCTGTCTTGCTGCGACTAATCTTCATTCCTCTCCTTTCTAGAGCAAACCTCCACCTCTCAAGATTTTCCTCAACCTGTTCCCTGCTCTCACTACAGGTCACAATATCATCTGTAAACATCATGGTCCATGATTTTGTTGTTTTGTCGATGTTTTGTTTGTACATCAGAACTGTAAAATGTACCGCTCTCTCACCTCTGGGGATAATCTGCATCACTTTATCAAACTCACTCCAGATTTTTCTCTCTCCTCTTACTCACGTCCCACCAAAGGGGCAAAGCCACCAACAACACTGAGCATTACACTTTCAGTTTCTAGCTTCAGACTCATCAGTCTGACACTCTTTTCACCTCCACAATATTCAAAACAAATTCCTCCTTTAAGATAACTCCTACTCAATTTCTCTTCCTATCAATGCCATGACAGTGTAACCAAACCGGCTCCTGAGTTTCTAACAAAACAATGGTTTCACAGAGCATTGCATCGAATGACATAATGTGTTTGTATAATTATTGGGAATTTGTTCAGCTTGACAATCAATGGATATGCGCCTCCAGCCCTTTACAGTAATCTTTCCTTACTCTGGTCAGAGCCTTGTTGCTTGATATGACTGTACTTCTCCTTGCAGACAGAAAGGTGAAAATACCGTGGGTGGGAAATTGCAGGACAGCGATGGAAATGCAGAGAATTTTGGATTTTATTGCCATGTATTAATTGTGTGTTACGTTTTTATATTTCTGATGAGGTTTGACATTTGAGCGTCAGATTTTTTTTGAAAATTCGCCCTACCGATAGTGAGGAACCGCAACTGCTCATCATTGGAAATTATAAGAAACGTGGTCAGGGTTTTTAACGTAACCTATAATTTACTGAAAATTGAATTGGCATAAAGGCTAAAAACAAAGCCAATGGCCATGACTACAAGGTAAATGAACTAAGTAGCGTATTAGGTTGATACTCACACAGCTAAAAAGCAAATCCCACACTAAAATACATGATTAAATACAATTACATGATGCTTTTACTTGAATAAATACAATTACATGATGCTTTTGCACTTGATATTAGTTTAAAAAATTGCTGAAACTCAAGTAGTAAAACTGTGGTTGTTTTCTAAGTCAAACAGACTTGACAATCCTCCAGCCGGGGGAATTTTGCTGAACACAATTGTACATGACCACTACCTGAATGAAAGTCTAATTAGCATGTGGACATGGTTACCTACACTAGCATTTTCGACAACTAATGCCTAAAATGGAAATGGAAAATGATGAAAAAGTTGCAGAATTGTGATTCAGCAAATGTTGTTTTTTTCTTTTCTTTATTTAACAAAACATGTAACATGCTCCTTGCAAATGGGGTGGGGGGTCTCGACCTGAAAAAAGTTTGAAGATTTGAACAACACATTAATAACAGTGACAATACAACCGGATGCAACTAGATTTTTGCTGCGTAAAACTAGAAACTTCTGATAAAGGCACAAAAACATGATGAAAATATGGATCTCTGCTGCTTGTTCACAAGAAAAATCTCTGTCTACACTGTGAACCATTCATCATTGCAAATGGTAAATTCTTTAAAGGTCAGGCCGAGTTTTATAGAAAAAAAGAGCCTCAACTAAACATTCTCCAGGATTTCCAGTGGTCTTATCACAAGTCAAAAAATCTGTGGAATAGAAGTGTCTCTTTTGATTGTGTTTTGATGACCTTGCTTAAAAAAATAAATCATTACTTGTTGCAGCTTGAAGGCCTGGATATTCTGACTTGGGAAGGTTGGGCCACAGTGCTGTGAAGATGGAATACAGTATTAAACACTGTGATGATTTGCACACTTACTGTCTCCACGAAGATGTGGAGATGTGGATTCTTTCTTTTTTTTAAATCAAAGTCAAAGCAAGCAAGTGTGAGTTTGCCTCAAACAAACAAAAAAAATAGAGGAAGAGAAAGTCCCCAAGGGTCCTATTTGTTTGTCGCAGTACAAAGACTGGCCAGAGCTTTCCACCGACCAACCCCCCATTTCATAGGTTGTAAAATCGATCATGTAAAACAGAAAATTCTTAACATGATTAAGATTTTTTAAAAAACGATATATACTGTTCAGATAAGGAGTCAGTTGGCTGATAATTAGAAATCAGAGGATGCATGGCCATCCCTCAAAAAAACACTTGCTGACTGCGGTTTATCTTGTGTTGGGAATCATTCATGTGGGCAAGAGATAGGCCACCCGCCCTCAAGCAGCCTGTCTAATTAGTTTTACAAGCCTCTTTCAGTCAGTTCAACCCTAAATGTTGATCGAGTGACAGAGAGAGGGGGGGGCAAAAGAGACATGGAGAGCAACAAATAGGAAAAGGCTGTATATGGGATAGATGGGATTGGAGGGGGGGGAGATGAAAGATAGAAATGGAGACAAAATGTTTGAAACAAGATGCTGACAGACACTTGCTCAAAAGTGAATTTCAAGCATAAAAATCCATGCGAAAGAAATAAAACGCCTGGTATTTGTAAACCCATCAATAAATCATGGGTGCTCTCATTTAAGAGGACGACTGTAAGTTTGACTTGTAATCCACCATTTGAGCAGATTCCTGGTATTCACACATTCTTGTAATCAGGTTTTATGTCTATTTGCTAATTCACAGAGCTATATGTATGGGCTTGTTCTGTGGGTAATCATATAGACAAACACACAGGCACACATGGATGGATGGATGGATGGATGGATGGATGGATGGATGGATGGATGGATGGATGGACGGATGGACAGATGGACAGATGGATGGACGGATGGACAGATGGATGGACGGATGGATGGATGTCCAGTTGCTATGCTACCCCTTGTGCCCTCTAATTGCCCCCCGGGAAAAATACAGTTTCTCAAAGTTTTAAGATTTGAGTCTTTGGTCTTTGACTACTCTAAGACTTCAGACTCTAAAAATGTACTAGCTTAACATGTGAACTGGTGTGAGCTGATGGTTTTATTCGAGTGAGTCTTGTCAAAATCTTTAGTCTTAAATCGTAAGATGTAATCCCAGTGTAAGACCACAGAGAGTAGAAGGGGTTCAGCATTGACCCTTTAAGTGGTGTGCTTCCATTCTCAAACACGAGGCACTGGACTGACTTTGCCCTCAGCCAGATGAGAGTACCTGTTCATGACTGGACAGTGTGAGTGAGTATTTTACAGTCTGTTTAGCAGTCGCTTTAAAAATACTCCCTCTGTCCCATTTTTTTGCTCAGAACCTCCTTTGCAGATTGCACCAAAAATGGTGTTGATTAACAGAGAGACAACATTGTTCTGGTTGTCTTGTTTACTCTTTCTTGTGGATCCCGGGAGTCCAAACAGCTAAATAGGCCATGTGTGAAAGTCCTCAGGCCTGGCATCTGGTGAGGGACTTTGAGTGAGAGGGGCTAAACTGAGGGCTGAGGAGTGGGTCATGCTAATGATCTTCCTGGCAACTTCACAGATGATCATACTTGTGTCTCTTATCTCGCCAGTGAGAAACAACCACAACAACAAAAAGTCACAAATAAGGAACAGTGGAGATTTGAAGCACAAAAGGATGACAGTGGGGACGACTATGTGAACATCTGAGGTAGAAGGCATGGTAGTGATCTATTTTTTAAAAGTGATCAGGTCTAATTATTTGGGACACATTCCGATTTTATTGGACAACATGAAACTAGAGTGTTGGTGTCTGTAAAAGCAAACTTCGAAGAAAGTGCTGCCCTGACGTTCACCTACAATATTCCAGCAGACAGCTCAGGTTTCTTTATTTATTTTAGATATGGCCACCATGGTAAGTTTTGTCCTGAAAAGGTCTTGCTAAGGGTCATAGCTGGTAAAAAAAAAAAAAAAAAAAAAAAAGGTCACGCGTATTGACGACCACACATTTTCCTTGTTTTTTTTTTTCCTCAGGGATGCCACTCACAGGTTTACCTGTGCAAATCTGAAGATTCAATGCAAAAAAAGGTTTTTGCAGCAGGTGCCCTGCCGTGTATGTCAGGAGGTACTGCGCTCCAACAGATCTTACCCCTTTGGAGTTGAATCTTTCAGCTGCAGGGGGGAGCAGCTTAAACACCATTTACCTCCTCATCAGACTCAGTTGATGCGTCTGTGTCTTCTGGATGATACTCAACATTCTCTTTCTTGTCGAAGCTGTGCCGTGTTAGTGTTACGTTTATCAAGTTACTGATGAGATGTCAGATTGGCAAAACAAATCTTATCAAATAACTGCGACATTCAGTTTTAGTCCTGGATTAACTGAATCCCGAGGACTCGTGCATTTCTCTCTGCTTGTGTGGCACGTCAGGTTTTGTGTACTGACAATATGCTACTGTTAAAAAAAAAAAAAGGTGCAGAAAAAAATGCTACAGAAATGTTTTCTTCCGGTTTTGGAAGGAAACCGGGAAACCGGATGAAACCCAAGCAGACACATGCTAACATGCAAGCGCCACACAGAAAGAGACACGCTGTCGGGATCAAGCTAGGGACATTCTGGCTGTGAGGCAAAAGTATGCCCACCGGGCATACTTTTGATTTCAGGTCCATTCATCCATCCAGCCATTTTCTACCACTTATCCCGCAGTCAGGGTCATGGGGTTCCGGACCTTAACCCAGCTGTCATTGGGTGAGAGGCGGGGAACACCCTGGACCGACCCTCCAGTCGATCACAGTGACAGACAACCATTCACTCTCACAGTCACATATCTGGGCAATTTTTCCAATGTATTCCAATTAACCTCCTGCATGTTTCGGGACGGTGGGAGGAAACCCACGCAGACACAGGGAGAATGTGCAAAATCAGTCTTATACTTTCGATTTACTCGAAGTCATACTTCTGAAATGCTGAGAGAGCATGTAGTCCAGTTAACAGAATGCGATTGCACTGCTTTGTAGAAAATATCTAAATCTAACAAGGTCCGAGGGCCCTGCTGCTAATGTCAGGGAACCACTCCCTTGGCCCCGGCCACCCCTCCCCCTATCATCACCACAGCTACACCACCACATCACATCAGAAAAGTGACTGGCCTCAAAGTGCTGACTTGCTCACACTCCATTGAGTTTCCTCTGATAAAATTACAGCCACCTCAATAACCTACTCGCTGCGGTGCACTAGAGGAAATTAGTTCTTCTCCACCTCCCAGCCCTGGCACAGCAATTCTTAGCTATTTCTCCTTCTCTGCTTGTATTTTTCTTTTAAAATCAGGTATAAAAATGCTGGAGTGGCTGATGTGAATTCTCAAAATGAGATTGTTGATTTCTGATAATGCACGTTTAGATGGCGGGAGCTCTTACCTGGATACTCTTTTTTTTCTTTTTTTTTTTTTTTACTTCCACCCCAACAAGACAAAGCAGCACAGTTGGACCAGAGCTACGTCCTCCATCACCAGTTATCAGAAATAACCTGTCATCCCCCCTCACCCCTTCAATCAGAGGACAAGTGGAGAAAAAGACAGTCCCATCACCAGCGAAACAAATACGATGAAATAGTTCTGGAATAGACCATGAAAGGTCATCAGTCTAATTTGGCATCTGTGAAAATGAAAAGGCTCATCCCTGGTTCAGCCGCCTGAACAGTGATTGATGTCATTTAACCTTCCTCGCAGCGAGTTACCGGTTTTGATACCAAAGTAAATACTGCTAAGAGTGAGGAAAGTTTCACCATTGTCCTCAGAATATGAACGTTTTTGTGTTGGTGGCATTGACATTTTATTTTTCTGGAAATGCTCAATCGTGAAATCATTCAAATCGGAGTTCAAGATAAACTTGTTCAGCCAACAACGCTCACGCACACACACTAGTTGCACGCAAACACACACCTTCTCCTCAAGTGTCCCTTATCGGGTATTCAGATCGGGGGGGCCCTTACCTCCAATTACAACGTTCTAGTTCTCACTCATCCATTGCCCAGCTGTGTGCCAAAGCGAATCCAGCTATATTTATATATATATATCTATATATATATCTATATATATATATATATAGATATATATATATCTATATCTATATCTATATATATATAGATATAGATATATATATATATCTATATATATATAACTTCTTGGTCTCGCAAACTAGTTAAGGTTCCTTCCCCAATAGAGAGGTGACATTCCTCGACATACTACATAGAAGCCCTGAGAAAATCCCCCTCTGAATGACCAGCAGTCCTAATGGAGAGATCAAAAATAAGCTCAAATATATGCAATCACACTGATAATTTGACAGAATCTCTCCGGAAACTTGAGCTAGTGAATTAATCTGTTCCACCATTCATTTAGCTCTTCAGTAAAGGGAAAAAAATAATAATTTGGTTCAATTTACAGAGGTCTGACAGGGTGACAGTGGGTGGCCTCAAGAACAGAAGAAAAAAAATGACCCACATGCAACCATAGGCACTCATTCACGCACCAAATGAAATTTCAAAACAGAAAGAGGGAAGAAAAAAACTTTCAATCAGACACTATGCCAATATGAATCAGCTGTTTTAGGGACAAAAAAGCTAAATGATGGTGGGAGGTAAACTCCGAATGATTTTTACACAAATGTGTGGTCGTATTGAGAAGTAAATTCTGAGCTAACGGAAACAGGATTGAAGGTTTTTAAGCCTTGTCTTGCCTTTATTTTTGATGTGTGACTGACTGAACGGGAAAGCACGGAGTTTTTAAACATACTGACCAAGAAAAAAACGACACCGACATTGCTTTGTGAAACAGTAAAAATATTTCAGATGCTGACATTTAGAGAAAAGAAATAACATAGATAGCAATTATGGACAAAAAATAGTTTGGTAAAATACTGAATTTCTCCAAAATGGAATATTTTTTTCATTAGCCCTCAAGACAGAGCCACCTCACTGTGGTTACCACTGATTATTGTTAGAGCTGTGAAAATGAACGCATTAATCCAGATCAATTTATTTGCATGATTAATATGATTCAAAGTTTTCACACAATTAAAGCATGCACAACACACAATGCCTCTAAATCCCACAATTCATTTGCTATGTAGTTGCAGAACCAACTCAATCAAGATGGATAACTCTAAATGACAAATTAGCCCTCTCAATTTGATGTTTGAGTGAGAAGAAAAAAAAAAAAACATCAAAAAACTGACCGACAGATAGTAGTTTGCACACCATGCGATGAGAAGTTTCCATTTCAGCAAAGCATTTCCAGCTTTAAGTTTGAAGTGGTAATGGATAGGCCTACAGATGAGCTAAGACAGGAATATAAATGGATTATGGTGTTTTGGTGCAGGTGGAGGAAAATCTTGAGAGGTGGAGGAATGCCCGTGAAAAGAGAGGAATGAAGATTAGCCAGAGCAAGACGGAGTAGATGTGTGTGTGAGTGAATGAGAGGGACTCAAGTTCTTAGGGAGAGTGTGGAAAAGAGGTGAATAAATGCATTCAAGCATGTTGGAACAGGGAGAAAAATGTCAGGGGTAATGTTGGATGAAAGATGAAAAGTATCAACCAGAATGAAAGTGACGGTGAGAAAAATGGAGAGACCAGCGATGCCGTATGGTTGAGACATAGTGGCATTGAAGAAAAGACAGGAAGCAGAGCTGGAGGTAGGAGAGATGAAGATGTTGAGACTCTCTTAGGAAGTGACGACGATGGATAGGATCAGGAATGAGTCAATCAGAGGGACAATATGCGTTAGATGTTTCAGAGATGACGTCAGAGAGGCCAGAATGCGATGGTTTGGACATTTACAAAGGAGGGAAAGTGGATATATTGTTAGAAGGATCCTGAGGTTTGAACTGCAAAGCAGGATGCCTAGAGGAAGACTGGAGAGGAGGATTTGTGGACGTAGTGAAAGAGGACAAAGTTATTTGGCGTGAGAGGAGTAAATACAATTAGGTTGGCTGGAGGAAGTTGATTTCCTGTGGTGACCCCTGAAGTGAGCAGCCAAACAAAGACGACTGTACGAATGACACACACAGTTAAGATGTGTGTCAATCAAAATCTAAACGTACAATATGAGGTCGCTGTAGGAAGAGTTTTGAGTCTCCCCCTCTTCTAGAAAATGAAAAAAATAAATCCATACATAACTAAATAAACATTTTCACAGGATTTACACAGGAAATCAAAGAAAACTGCGCGAAAACACACACCAGAACGACCCTCGTACATAAATAAAGACATGGGATGCTTGACGATTGTGTTATGTAATAAACTCTTCTTACTGTGACATCATGGAGCTCGATTTACACATATAAACAAAGCTGTACAGCACCGAACTTAATACACTGTATCATTTTAAAGGCAAATAAACAGTGAGGCACTGGCAACTGGCAATCAATTCCCCTTCTGTTCTCTGGCTGGCATCTAACAGGTAGCAAGTGATGGTGTAGCAAGAGGCAACTGCATCCAACAAATTTATTGGTGTGTGTGTGTGTGTGGGGGGGGGGGACACTGGGCACAGAGTGATTCGAGTGATTCAGACGGTTGCTTCACTTCCAACCACTGCCAGATTTCGATTTTACAGAAAAGAGCATAGGGAGGACAATTTAAAGAACCAAAGTTGCAGATGCATGAAAGCTTTGGTTTTTAAATAAAAATGGGATGTTTAGGTGGGAAACAGAAAGTTTCTGATTCAACTGCTCCGTTCTGCTGCCAACTTTCAAAGAAATGTCGCGTAAATGTACACACACACACACACACACACACACACACACACACACACATACGTATATAGATCTGAAAGCCTTCCTAAACATTATGACTATAAGGGATATTAATCCATGTAAAGTAATATTTCAAATAGGACACACAAACTTTTTGCAGCAAAACCTAAACAAAACCTAAAGATTGAGACCAGCAGGAGTCATATGAGTACACACAACATCTAAGTATTCAAAGGGAAATAACCTCTTTATAGGTTTGTTTGTCTTTTGTTAAGTTATTTTTCCCGATTATGTTACAAAAATCAAACTTTTGATGTTTAACGATATCTACTGAAATCGAGAGTGTACTAAGAACAGTAGTTTTACTAAGATTTTCATAGAAAGCCATCGTTATTGCATCAAACTGTAAATGTTAAAATAATATTTGTGGCCAATTAAAATGAGAAACGTTGACTGAGACAATTCAGAGTTTGTCATGGTGGCCTTGGGTTCTTTGCATTACTGTAATGGTGGTTCTGTCTGTGTAATGGTCCGATCATCCTGTCCAGTGTGGTGAGTTCAGGACAGATGGGTGGAAGGTTGAGAGACCCATTACTATGATGATGGAGGAGAGTGGGCAAGAACAGAAACTCTGATTAACATGGTAACAATGTGTGACTTACTTGAGCCACAATCTGCTTTGCTGATCCCAGTCGGGGTCTTCCTAGGTGAATTATTTTAATGTTTTGTCACAAATTCTTTGCCAACACTTTCACCACCATCCCCCAATACTAAAAAAAAAAAAAAAAAAAAAGTCATGGAGGTTTTCTTCATGGTTACATAATAAGATCATTTTTACAGGGCGGGATTATGATGAGAAGAACATTTCAAAGTCCCTCAGACAGGAAAAAAAAAAAAAAAAAAAAAAAAAACCCCCCCCCCGATATTTTTTC
>CAAKHD010005389.1:0-17862 GCA_901007705.1 Fistularia tabacaria
CTGGAGCCTCGGGCCCTCTCGGGGGCAGTTTTCTGAATTCATCCGCTCCCCCCCCCCCCCCCCCCAGTCCAAAAACACGCAGTGGTGGAATTCCAGCGCTTACATTTGTGTGAATTAGAGACTTGTGATTGGTCTAAGTGGCCCTTTGATTGATCCAGGGTGAACCCCGTCCAATCATAGCTGGGATAGGCTCCAGCTCCGCCCCCCTCCAGGATAAGATAATGCATGAATGGACGAGTGACTCATGAATGAATGAAGGATTCTAGATATTTTCTATCTCTGATATGTGTTGTCATATGAGGGCATTCAATTAAATGGAAAATGTACAAATGTCTTTTTATTTGAAAATACCGGGTCTATATTTAGACATTTCATAACTCATTTGCTTTTGTAATTTTCCCACTGCAAAATAAAAGTGATTTATGCTGGTTTAGGGGGCGGCGATTCCAAATAAACAGGATAAATTGAATGGACAGTAAACAACAGCCGGGGTCTGAGTTGGTTAAAGGATGCGGGTACTTTGTCCACGACTGATTTCTAATTCCTTCCCCGCTGTCTCAACGATTAACTCTCGCTCTCCTCGCCGAGACAACGGGCCTATAATTTTTTTCCCGACCCGCGAGCCCGAAAGTAAGGACTCCTAAACGGGAGGGCATTTACTCATCCTCTTGTTCCGCCGCAGCCCGTTCTCCTGACCGGCTAATCGATGGGTGAGCGGGTTTAAAGGAGATGTGTAAATGAGTCCAAACGACTGGGCATTCACAGGCCTCATTTCCTCGGTGATTAGATCAGGATCTCCTCCCATACAATGATGTTTTCATTATCTTCCACCCCCCCCCCTTCCCTTTTTTCACTCTCCCTTCTCCCCTTCTTTTGTCCGCCGGTGCCCCCCCACCCCACCCCCACCCCACCCAGGCAGCTTCGCGGAACAATGGCGCAGATGGGTGTTGTTTCTAACGGCGGAAAGATGTGATCGCCCGATGATCTGACTGAAACAGAGAAGGTCACCTGCGCTAGAAAAAAAAAAAAAACAGAGCTCCGGGGAACGCTCGGACGCTATCGACAGATCAGCGGATGTGTCTTTTGTTTTTAATGAAATGCCCCCCTTTTCTTAAAAGGGTCACGGTAAGTGGATAACGCAATTATGCGCTAATGAATGCATGAATAAACAATGTCCTCATTTGAATTTCACAATTAAAGAAATGTTTTAGTCACCCCAGCGCTGATAGCACACTTAGCAGAAGGGTGTCGACCGCAGAACAAGATATCGTTTATTATGAATAAAGTTTTAAAAAGTGTGAAAGCGACTGGTTGCCAAAGAAATTGGCAAAAATATTTGTGAAACCCTTTTCGATTCCCTCACATCACTTGAACTTCTTTTCAAACGTAGCTTCTGAAGTCAGAACAGGGAAATGCTATTACTATTGTATCTAGATATATGAAAAAAAAAAGAAATAAAAAACAAAAAACGCACCAGAAAAATATCATATCAAAATTGTACTGAGCAACCACTGACATCACATGATGAAAGTTTTTTTTTTCCTCCAGCTCACTTAACTGAGTTCGTTTTAAGGGCGGCACAATTTGAAAAAAAAAATTACATCGATATCAGCGAACCATCACTTGAGACCCCGCCCCCTGAAAATAGGAAAGACTAAACGGTAAAATTGCCCCAAAAAATCTGCAAGAAAATGTCTGTTTTTTGCAAATATGTGGAAAAAGATATCCTTGTAAAAATGAGAATACAGACTGAATTGACTCATTCAGACTGTTGTCAAATCTGCCTGCCGGCAGGGAATTCATTGCTTCAAAATTAAAAAGAAAAACCTGATTCAGTGGAATTCAGAAGCACTTAATGAATTAATTTATACAGTTTTTAAATTTAATGCCCAGTTGTGCCTTCATATTTTCCTTGAATATAATGTGCAAGAGTTTCAAATCCCCCCCCACAACAACAACAACAACAACAACAACAGCAGCAACAACAACAACAACGACAACAGCAGCAGCAGCAGCAAACATTGATTCTTTCTAAATGTAGTGATTTCTGTTGAATCCAGTGTGAAGGCTATTTAGATAAGGGAAGGAATCTCTATTTTTTATTTCTTTATCTGCATATGTAATGTGCAACACCACATTCTATCTCCGGGCGTAAGTTTGGAGAGATTGCCTGGCAGTGAAAGACGGAACTGAGGTCCTCCAGGTTTAATGTTAATAGACCACACTGTGTAACTCAGTTAGAGCACGGAGATAATTTCCTTTAATTTAGTTTCACGTTCCCGATTTAGACTCCGAACAGGAAATATTTGAGGTTTGCATTCAAGGAGATGATTTAGAGTTAACTGTTCCTCCTTCGCCAGTAAGTGAGCCAGATGTTTGATCTAAAAAGACACTTAGTCCAATAATCTCCCTTTTAGTGAAAAAGAGAGATAAATATATGTTTTGGGGCCATGACGCCACATTGAAACAAGCCATAATGTGATCAGCTGAGTACGCTAAGTAAATCTACCTCCTGAAGATTAAAAGACGAATGTCTGACCTGGAAAATTCCTTCAAAAATCCCAAAAGAAATACCCTCAAAAAACAAGACATATCTTTCAATTTCCCACAAAAAAATAAATAAACAAATA
Organism: Fistularia tabacaria; assembly: GCA_901007705.1. NCBI lineage: Eukaryota > Metazoa > Chordata > Actinopteri > Syngnathiformes > Fistulariidae > Fistularia > Fistularia tabacaria. Next base: position 2,631 of record CAAKHD010005389.1, read on the forward strand.
AAAAAGGGGAAAAAAGTCCCTTCCCCTTGACAAAAAACTATTCTTATATTGTTTTGGAATCAGTGAAAATAATAACAATTATAACAATACTAATAATAACAACAACAATAATAACAATAAATGCACTATATACATAGATGCTGAAGCGGTCAGTAAATAATGAAAAAAATGAATATATATATGAGTGTGTGTGTGTTTGTATACGTATATATATATGTGTGCGTGTGTGCAGATATGTTATTAACTGAAGCTTTTCAGGTGTCATATATACATATATGCTGAAAAGCTTCAGTAAATAATGAGAAAAAACTCCAATACATATGTTTAAATATGTATTTAAATATATATATAACCTGAAAAGCTTCATATCTAAGCATCATATATATATATATATGTATATATATATATATATGTATATGAAAAGCGTCAGTAATGATCATCTTTCAGTAAAAATCATCCCACACAGTCGTTAGCTGCCATTCAGCTTTTCAAATCCTTTCCAGGTAAGTGACACTGCCAGAAGGGCATATTTTCACATGAGGCAGCTCAGAGGTGCTTGACAAGAGCTTGAGAAAATAAATAAAGAAAAGATTGAATCCGTCACCGAAGGCACGTCTTTCCTGCCTCCTTCCATTCCAGCCCGTCCGTCCGTGTTGCGTTCGGTTCCCCCTCTCCTTCCTTCACCCCAGTCGATAGCCTCTATTGGCACGAGTGTTATGATGAAGAAATACTGCCAGAGCGTCTGGCTGCTTTGCCAGCGGAGCGTCGGCTCCTGTCACAGACTATATTTACCTCCTGCTTCCGTGGAAACGTCTGACAGCCTCAGATATCTGCCTTCTGTCGCTGACCCGCTCGTCGTAATGGGGAGATTGTTCCTGATTGCATTGATCTGAAACTATATTTAGACGCCAGCGATACACAAAACATTTATCTGTGTCTGCGAGCTACTTAAGCTCTTGAGAATCAGCTTGTCTGAATCCCTCTCTTTGCCTCTGGCATTTGTTTTCTCTCTTTTTTTTTCCAATTTTTTTTTATTGTCTCAGAGGAGCGCCGGCGATGTTCTCTGCTCAGTGTTTGTTTCAGGCTTGAACCCAGTGACTGTGGGAAACTGGGTGAATTCCAATGAGTTCTCCGCATCTTACACACCGATGGGGGAGCTTTTAAACTTTCCAAAAAATAAATACATTTTCTTTTTTTTTCCTTCTTGAAAAAGACACTTTGCCTGGCGGCCGGTCGCACGCTCGCGACTCTCATGATGCCTCGTTCCAACTTGAAATCAGTTCGGTCGAGAGTGATGAAACATTAAAAATGGGATTAACATCCGCGCCCTCATAACCCTGCGTGCAAAGTTCATCCCCTGCACGCAACTGGCAACGTACGTTCGCAAAGACGCTGTTCTAGATTCAGATCTCGCGCCGGGATTAAGAGGACCGATCTTGTCTTCGCACGTAAAATGGCGATAATCTACGAGGACGGAGTCGGTTGAGTTATCCGACCTCCTCGTGAACCCCCAGTCGCGGATAAACGTGCGCTTCTCAATTAGCGTGGAGTTTCGAAGCCGTAAAAAAAAAATAAAAATCAGGCAATAAAAAAATACATTCATATTATTTCTTTTTTTATGATGCAAATCTGAGACGCAAACCCGGCGGGTAATATCTGTGTGAAACTTCTTTTCTTTTTTTTATCTTAGCCGGAATTGATTTGATTTGGCTTTTGTTAGATACAAAAAAAAAAAAAGACAAAAAAAGATTGGATTCAACTTTTTTTTTCCTCCGGTCCAGCTCGGGTCAGAGAGTCGGAGCGAAGGTTGTGAAAAGTTGACCTCGAGACGAAAGAGGAGAGGCGGAAAATTCAGCTTTTCAAGGTAGTAATATTAGAGAGAACATTGGCGATGATAGCCCAGAATGTACTCCCGCACAGGAAATATTAGTGATCGGTGCCCCGAGGCACATTTATGGACATTCTGTTCGATATCCAAGGGGGGAAAATAATTTCAAAGGGGAATTTCCAATTATTCATTTCAACCTTTCGAAAAATGCATGTTAGCCCATCAAACACTTTGAAGCCATCAGGTTTCTCTCTGCTCTCACTTTTGATCCCAACATAATGAAATAGGAAAAAAAAAAAATGGAAACAAATTCAAAAATCCAATTGTCAATTTTTAGGATATTTCCGTATTTGTAGTAGAAAATAATTGCAGATTTTTGTTCGGGGTTTTTTTTTTCTCGCAATTTTGAGTCAAACTTATTCTTAAATTTTCCAAGGGAAACTCTGGCTCACTTTGGATGCGATTTTTCTCCCGAACCTTTTACACATGATTATCGTACTGGGCCCGTTCACTTACTTGATGATTTTGCAAGGCTTTGAACATTTTCCTTTAGATATTTGACAGGTTTGTGTTTAGTACTCAATGACTTTTATCCAACCAGGTGAGTCACATTGAGATTCAAATCTCTTTTCCAAGACAGAGCGGGTCAAGATGGCAGCAGCAAGACACTGAAAGTTACAGCATAAAAATCAGACAAAAGCATTCATGTCATTATTTATCCATCTATTTACATATTTCTGTCTGTCTTTTTGCATTTGTATTTCCATTTGACCTTTTTATGTATTTGTTTATGTATTAAAATATCATTCAATGATCTCAATATTTTCCTTGTATTTTGGTGGGGTGTATCTGCAGCAGGGGTTCGATTTATTTTTTAATTTTTATTTTTTTCTGAAAATTTGAGGCTCCTTTTAACATCATCATATTCAAATGAATGACTTTCAAGTATAATATTAACCCAGTTATGGATGTATATTTACATTTCTTGATCAGTGATACTTTCCCCACGGGCTTTTGTGCATTCCCAAATCTTTTTTTTTTTTCGCTGCCGATACTGAACGCCTTGATGAGGGGAAGTCACCACGCCCTGCTCTTGCAAACCGCCTTTTGTTTTTTGAAAATTCACATGAAAAGTGCAAGACTCCAGCCAGCGGTCCCAGAACCGCGGCGAGCTCCGTGGAGTCTGATCCTTGTCACCACCTTAATATGAAATATTTAGCGACTATAATATATTTATTTACCGGGTTATTAGGTTCACATGGTAGTTTATCACTCCTCCATAATTTACTGCTTTCCATTTCCTGCTAACCTGCTCCACTGGTGGCGAGTGAATCAGTCAAAGTGAAATATCACAACTTCCCCTGTCAATTCGCAGTGATGGAGAGTGGTGCGTCTATTCCCGGTGATTAGCCGCTTTGTTGCCCATTTTAATACAACTTACCGGTGATAAAGACTTTCCGAATTTACGAGTTAATGAGAAGTGACTGAATGCACCATTAGTTTTGATGTCTTAGGTTACGGCGTTGCGTTTAAGGGCTCCGGGTTTAGCGGCGGCTCAGGGCCGCCGACTCACCTTCACGGACCACATCTTTTTTAGAGTGTCCGGCAGGTGGCGGTTAAAAAAAGGAGTTTGCTCATTTGGGCGCACGTGCACACACCCACGCGTGAGTGTGTGTGAGTGTGTGTGTGTGTGTGTGTGTGTGTGTGTGTGTGTGTGTGTGTGTGCGTGTGTGTGTGTGTCGCTGATCACTGATGTGCTCTCCAAGGGGGAACATTTTCAAAATGCACAAAATCACCATGTTTGGCTGATTTGACATTGTTTGCAGAAGGTGGAGGACAGGTGGCGTGGAGGTCAGTACTCTGGTTTGAGACCTCTCCATGACTTCTCACTGACTGACCAGAAGAAGTAGGTTCAGTGAAGACTCCAAACTGCCCCGAGATGTAAATGTCGGTGTCGAGGTAAAAGAAATAAAAATAATACAAATAAAAAAATTCCCTTGATGAAATTATATTAAAAGTAGTTCTCACTGTATTTTCCGGACTATAAGCCGCTACTTTTTTCACACGTTTTGAACGCTGTGGTTCAAACAACAATGCGGTTAAGTCATGGATTTTTTGGGGGCCCAACAAGCTTCGTGCCGCCCAAACATTTGGCCTCGTCACGTCGGACCAACGAAATTACCGTGAAATTCCGAGGCTGTTCAATTCCGACACTGAAGAAGACGACCAAAAAAGTCCAGTACGTATTTGTGGATGTTACTGGTATGTATTTAATTTAAAGTTAAAAAATAAAAATCTTTTTGTGTAACATCTTTCTGTGTAAATATCTCATGTTACAACGACACCTGCGGCTGATAGACAAGTACGGCTTATATATGCACACGTATATTTATTTGAATATTTTTAGCCGGTGCGGCTTATATTCAAGAGCGCTCAATAGTCTGGAAAATCCAGTAGAGTCACTGAAGACTCCAAACTGCCCTGAGATGTAAATGTCTGTCCAGAGCTGGCATAGATTTAAAACTAAAGGAAAAATTAGAGTATACCTTTGATAAAGTTGTATTAAAATTAGTTCTATGATAAGAAGAAATGCCTTTATTATCACATACACTTATGCATCGAGCACAACATTAGCAAAATTTTGACCACTTCATTTAACCCCTCATGGATGAGCCGAAAGAAGCAGCAGGCAGCTCAGGAGCAGCGCCGGGGGAGCCGTCAGGGGTTCAGCGTCTCGCTCAGCAACACTTGGACGGCGAGGAGGAACCGGGAATCGAAGCAGGAACGACACGGCCCGGGTGAACGCACGGAAAGCAGACGGCCGAGGAGTTTCCACCGCTGTTCAATTCCGACACCACAGAAGACCGCATTAACGGTTTTAGTGCACGGGAGGAAGACGAAGATAGCGATCAGCTGGAGAAGGACACAGCGGCTTCTAGAGAAGTGCAGCTTATATATGTACAAATATAATTATTTGTTCATTTTTAGCCGGTGCGGCTTATCTTCTGGTGCTGTCAATCGTCCGGAAAATCCAGTCGGTTCCCTGAAGACTCCAAACTGCCCTGAGATGTGAATGTTAGTCCAGAGCTGACATAGAGAAAAAGAAATAATGATGAAAATAAAGATATACCTTTGATAAAAGTATATCAAAACTCGTTATTATTATTAACTCTTAAAATGGAAAAGCTAGCTTTGATTGATGTAAAGAAATGCCTGACGAATGTTACCACAAATGATACCACAAAAATCCCCAACTCCCAGATTATAGATATATGACCCCCTGTTGTATTTATATTTATGACTATTATTTTTATTATTTTTATAATTAAGTAGTCACTAATTTGCAGGATTTTAATTTTTTTGTCAGGGTATTCCTCAATTATTTCAATTTTCTCTTCATTTGTAATTTGTTCAGCATGTAAATTGCCTGAAACGTTACGTTATAAATGAAAGACCGGTGAAAACTCAGCTATTGACGGGCAAACCGGCGCCGGGTTCCACCCCTGCCTTCTGCCCGCTGCCGGCCGCAATCGACCGCGGCGCCCTGGCAATTTCACGTGAAAGATAATTCAGATATACACGAAACAAATAATTTAGTTCCTGTCATTGAATTTTCACTGATATTCTTCCCATTCACGACCTGCAAATGACATTTTAATGACCTTCAAAAACGGACCCTGCTGTTACTCGGGGGGATGTGAAGGCAACCTGCAACCCACAAGACCATTTGAGATTATTTAGTGTGTCTGCATAGCTCGCGCATCAAGACACAATCCTATTTCATTCCTTTTTTTTTTTAACTCTGACATCCGTGTTAACTGGTTGAAGCATCCTGGCTGGCGTCATGGCGCCGCTGAGACGCTGCACTGGAGTTTAATCCGGAGTGTCAGTCGCGCCAATTTTTAATGCAAGTGTAAATTGCACATGGGGAGGAATGAAAGCAGACTGCTTGACTCTGTTGCATCACAGTTTGACACACACACACACACACACACACACACACAGGCACAACCATTTACGTGGCATCTCCTCCTGAATCATCTCGATTTACTTTCAGTGATTTCATTACGGTGTTGTTGAACATTTGGTCGCTGTAAACCAGCCCCTCTGTACATGCGTGGCAAAGAAGCGTAATTAGTTATGTGCACATTTAATTGTATTTTAAATATTTATGCCCGTATCGGGTTGAACAACGCCGAGTTAACAGATAAGGCAATGAATTCAAGCCTGCAGTTGTCAATCAAAGCTAGTTATTCCCTTTGGAAGGAAGAGGAAGTTGTGAAAGTTCCCAGATGAATGCAAACAGATTTTATTTTATTTTATTTTATTTTATTTTATTTTATTTTATTTTATTTTATTTTATTTTATTTTATTTTATTTTCATTTTAAAAGAATTTTCCCCTATGGGGATCAACAAAGCATTATCTTATCTCATCTCTTATCTTATTTTATTTTATTTTATTCACCAGTCTCCTCACCTATTCACGACTTGTTTGCATCCCACTGAATATTGCAATGGAACAACTCCGCATAAATTAGGAACTGAAATTTATTTATTTTTCTTTTCATCAGTAATAACTACATGCTGCGGTAAAGCGCAGCAGTGAATATCACATAGCCAAGAAAGCGTAAGATAACTGTACTGTCATTTAAAGAAAAAAAAAAAAGTCATACGACTCCTGCGCCAGAGAAGTACAGGTTGTCCAAGGTGAGAGTTGGTAATTAGCCTATTTGATAAACGAACAAGGTGAATAAATCAATTTAATCTATGCGGGCCTTAGGAATTTTGTACGATGTAGTTTGGCTTTCAAGGCTTTCCAGAAGCGCAGAGATGGCGCTCGGGTTCTTTAAAACCGTAGATAGTAATTAAAGAACAAGGACTGCTCTCTCTGACACACTCCCGTCGCTCGATTTATTAAGTACAGCTACGTATGACTAAGACAGTTGGACGGAGCGGCCCCGTCATAAATCCTCCTTTCACGAAGATCAGCTTTTATTGAATCTCTTGAGAGGTGTTGGTTTATTTTAACGGTCATTTCGGCGGCTATAATTTGCGGTGCCGTCAAAGGGAAGAGAACGCCTCGTCGTGTAAACCGGTTCTGGAAGCGCCACAAATTACAGCCCATAAAAACCCTACCGGCGCAAAGATTTGACGTGGAAATCTCTTAATAAATATACAGTATTTACGCTAATATAAAGCGGCAGTTCACAAAGCGGCAAAAACTGATTTAGGTCCGAGGAAGGGCCTCAGGTGCTAAATCAAAGACGCCCTCGCAGATACATGTGAGCTGTGCACATTTTCCGCTCGCACAAAATTAAGCCGTTTCCGGAGCGCAGTTGAGTTACGCACTTAGTTTCAGCGCGTCGCTGCTGCACGGCGCGATCCATAACGTTAACCCTGCCAACGCTAAAGAGCGTGGATGGCCGCTATGCTGAGCGAGCACTTCTGGTTCCCCATTCCTTCCACGCTTTCAGGAGGAACGTTAACTCAAAGAGAAGATGAGGGAACGTCCAAATGAACCAGTTTTGTAACTTAAAGAAAATTAATCCAGATTTGACAATGCAATACTATTTAATAGTTGCGACCCGCTAATGTTCAAAATAGTAGTTAAAAAAAGAAGAAGTTTACATTTACGTGTTGAGCACATATTAGAAGAGTCAGTTAATCATTCAGTCTGTTTCAAAGGTCATACTGGCAGGTACTAATGGAAAACACGGACGTTTTAGAGTCAAGTGACCTTCAGCTCTGAGAGAAAAAAAACAAAAAAAAACTGCCTTTCCTCGTGAATGGATGATGTCCCCATCTCAAGATCAGATTTAAATGCCCACAATGTTGGGTCTCCTTTTCAAAAACTGTTGCAAGCTTCAGCAAATGGGGAAAAAAAGGCAAAATGATTTGCATGAAAGCTTGACTTACAAGCTTAATTTATTCCGTGACCGAGCCTGTAACTCAATTTGTTCGTATAGCAAATTAAATTTCCCCATTGAAATGAATTGAAACTTTCAATCTGTCCTGGCCCCTGTTTTTTGTTTTGTACAAAAAAATATATACTTTATAGATAACAAAAGAAAAAATAGCACATAATAAAAAAGAATGTCAAAAAAAATGTTTTTTTTATTCTGTGTATTTACTGTAACAATAAAGTATTATCTTATCTTATCTTATCTTATCTTATCTTATCTTATCTTATCTTATCTTATCTTATCTTATCTTATCTTATCTTATCTTATCTTATCTTGTCTTATCTTATCTTATCTTATATTTGAAGATCGAATGAAGATAATGGCAACAGAGGAGCTTGAAGGAGTTTTGCATTTCCTGCCCTGTCGCTGAACTTAACTTCCTGGCTACACACTTAATGCTACGTGTTGGTGAATGTAATTCGCAAACTTTGCGACACTTTATCGCGAGACTTTAGCGATGCAGTGAATGGCGGTCCACTTCTTGAAAAAACTCTCAAGTCGGGGCACTCTTAAGTCAAGGGTCAACTGCATTTTTTTCTTATTTTGTGGGAATTTATTACCGAGGCTTTTTATAGGGCGACACGGTGGCGTAGCGGTTGCCTAGCAGCGAAAAAACAAAAAGCTGTGTTTTGATTCCGACAGAGGCGCTCTCTGTGTTCTCCCAGGTCTCTGCTGGCTCCCCTCCATCGTCCAAAGACATGCAGTAGGTCCATCGGAGACCCGAAATCACCCAGGCGTGTGAATGAGGCTCGGTGACGGATCCAGGGTGAACCCCGCCTCTCGCACGATGACAGCCAGGATAGACTCAAGTCCCCCTAAAACCCTCATTTCGGGAAAAGCTGCATTGATTATGAATGGATGAAGTAAGTAATTACTAAATTCATCTTCTATTAGCCGGGATGCAGATGGAAGTACAACCACCAACTCTGTAGCTTTTCAAGGATTCAAGGATTCAAGGAACCTTTATTGTCATACCGGCACACCTTACAGTTTTGTGGTGCGAAATTAGTACTCAGGTCCGGTTTCAAGCCATCAAATCGAACAAATAGAAGAGCAAAGACACAAAAACAAGAGTCAATGCAAACATCGAACAGTAAGAACGACATGAAGGCAGAAGTTAGCCCGGTACTTTAGCGTAGCACTAAAGCAAGGAGGTAGTTGTATTATTATTGCACCTGAGATAATGAATTTTATCTAATTTCTTTTTTAGTTCTGCTTCTTGCATGATGTTATGATTATTATAATTATTCACCAGGAATTTGACCCAAGCAATGAATGCATATCATGCACACACACACACACACACACACACACACACACACACACACACACACACACTTACACACAATCAATCGAGCATCAACCCCTCCTCAGCGCCTGTCAGGGTTCTTGTGCGGGTAAAATAAGGCCTTATTTGTCAGTGTTCTGGCAAAAGGAAAATCAATAACAACATTCATTCAATCACAATTGAGCCGGCCGTTCATCGACAGATGATCGGGGCAATTCTTAACCGACGAGAAATATCGTTCGCCGAGTGACAAAATCAATACATGAACCGATACGCCGCCTGTCAATAAATCCCTCACTCAGACGGGCGGCCGGCGCTCAAAGCTCGGCGAGGTGAGGAAAGCACCCGGTTTGAAGTTAGAATCCGGAAAAAAGAAAAGTTTCATGAAAAAAAAACAGAATAAATCCACACATTTTCATCTCCTCCAGCGGCGTTGCTGTTTTGTACCACAGCGAGACAATATCGATGACTGACGGCTCTCGAGTAAGATGAATAGATACCCTGCAGTAAAATACCAAGGTGACATGGTGTTGCTATAGTAACAGATAAATGTTTCTGCCCTGTACAGACAGCGCCGGAGTTAATGAACCTGGACAGACGGAGCGGGTCTCCCTGTTGTTAAACACTTGGATCGACAGCTGCAGAGGGTTTAATAATGTCGCGGAGATTAACGGCAGACGTGGCGTATCATGCGATGCACTTTGATGCGATGAACGGCGCCTCTCCCGACCTGCATCGGAAATCAGATCCGGGAAATATCAGAATCAACCGCGATAGAGAAGGCGATGAGCAAATAGATATGAGAAAACAATCCCCGAATTTCCAATTACGGCCTAAAATGTTCCGCGGCGCCAATGGAGATGTGACGGACAGCCGCTGCGGGCGATCACGAATCACATCCAGTCGGATTGGAAGATGCAAGCGGATCCCTGCCGGGGAATTTGGATCCTTCTACAATGTTGCATTTTAGGACGATCTGGGATTATTCTGAGCTGGAAACCAAAACAAAAACCGCCCAATCACTGCACTGGGGATCGGAATATTGAAACATCAACACGGATGTATGGCGGCTCCTTCAAACTGGATGGATAGATTTGCCAATAATGGAAGTTTATTGTTAAAATCCATGTAAGGGGGGCTTTTAAGCGTCTTATGATACATCATCATTACTACCATCACTGAAACATTACTAATGCGCTGTCATTGGACAATCAGCGTAAAGAGAAGGCCTGACCGTCATTTCAAGCAGAAGAGACAAGCCTTTCCGCTCACCAGCGATCATTCTCTGATCATATATTTCAGAGTTAGAAACGCTACATGATTGAAGTCATCGGTATCCCCATGTCATTTATTTTCCCGCTAGAGCACAACATGTAAGTCTATATTTACGTGAATTCTGCAAATCTGAGTGCAGCTTGGACATTGTTAATAATTGTTAAAAATACCTGCCCAACAGTGATACTCAAAATTAATACTGTACTCTATTGATCCCTTTAGGGAAAATTTGTTGTTTGTGATATCTGTTGTTCATTATTGGTTATATGTCAACGTTGGTTGGAAATCCCAGTGGCGTTAGCTTTCCCTGCGTAGCTTCACTCCAATACGTGCTCTCTCGCCGTTTTCCCTGCCAATGTTTGTCAACAAGCTTGACAAGCAGGTCTTCAGCAAGGCAGCAAGACGCATTTCAACATTTCTGGTTCACATTTCCGTCTGAAATGCACCAATATGCAGAATCTAGACAATCTTGGAAACCCACAGGGCAGAACCTCAGCTTACAAACGCCGCTAGTCTCGAACAATTCAGAGGAAACCCATGCAGGCACGGGGAGAACATGCGAACTATCCGAATCCAACATGGGACCTTCTATCTGCGAGGCGCTCGCTAACCACTGCGCCGTCACGCCGCCCTTCACTTACACAAATTCACAAACAATTCCACCAACAAACAGAGTTTTCTGTCGGATTTTGAATCGACCTGCGAACAAGCCTCGGTGCACCAACTCACAAACAAACTCACGGGCATTCCAGGCTGTAGCGTTGTGGCAGTCGTGCTTGGTACTCTTATGTGTGTTCTCTTGTTCTAACCCTTTTTTGTTCTTGTTTCGGTACGTCAGCCCTCATTATGGCTCCCAAAAAAGTCAAAAAGTGCAAAAGGCGTTCAGAAAAGAGAATTACAGTCGATCTGAAGACGGAAATAATAGCTAATGGTGCAAGCGGTGTTTGTGTTACAGATCTCGCCAAACACGAAGACAATTGCTGAGTCAGCCATCTGTACAATCCAGGAGAACAAAGATGCGCTAAAGACGGCTGATGTGGCTAAAGGGGCGACGACATTAACAAAGCAAAGGTTTCAAGTTTAGTAGAAGTAGCAAAGTGGTTGTCAGGTGGATTCGTGAAAGACAGCTTGCTGGAGATAGCTTTAGCAAGGGTCTCATGTGGAAAACAAGGCTGAAGTTTTGCTGTTGAAGTGAAATGAAGAGTACGAGTGCTGGAAAGAGGAGAAAGAACATCAGAAACACGGTAATCATTTTTCAATTCCTCTCTGTTTTTTGTTTTTTTTGCCTGAAAAAGGTTTCATAAGAGTACAGTTTGATTTGGGGGACTGGAAAACAGATCAGTGGGATTAATATCGATTTCAACGGGACAAATTGATTCCGTTAGCAAATGGAGTCGAAGAACGAATTGAATACGTAAGCCGAAGTTCGACTTTATCTGGTAGGATTTGAAAATTTGGAGACGAACCGGCGATAAAAAGTGTATCGTGATTCACCAGATGGTGGCTGAGTTAGCATTTTCATTTAATTTCTAGCCAAACTTTACCCTTGGGTTAATACTCGACATCCTAAATGGGTCAAGTCGGAGGTCTGGCGTCTGGCGGCTCGTACCACATCGCCTATTCCAGCAACCCGACGTGAACTTTCCTGCGCTCCAACATCATCGGGAGCCACCCTGGGACTCAGTGTGCCTACCAGAGTAGAAAGAAAGAAAAAAAAAGGATCTGCTCCCACCATAAAAAGATCCTAATTTACTTTGGCACCGGCTCATTGTTTCCGTGGTGCTGCCGCACAAGGTTCACAGAAGTCTCGCCGCCACTGCTTAATGCATTGTTAATTGGTGGTGGTCGCCTGGTTCCATCTGCTCAGCTGATCTCGGTAACAAGTCCAGCAGAGTCCAAATGAAGTGGTTTATTATTGCTGGGTTGAAGTTTATTCAGAATTTTTTTTTTGTTTGTGGATTTCAAAAAGGAAAAGTAACCTTAAATGTGTGGTCGGTGTCAGGCTGTGAGCTCAGCGGAACGGTGCCCCCCTGTAGGAAAACACAGTGGCGCGGTCACGCAGCCCGGTTATGCAACGGCCGGGACATCCTGGAGGGGGGAACTGGAATATGTCGAAACGAAACTCTCAATTAAGCGAAACAAACTCGAGTGCGGAGTGCGGTTTCGTGTCCGACGCAGGGAAGTCCCTTCGCGTTAAATCCGCGAGGATCCCCGTCTTTATCCGAGGCTCGTCGCGCTTGTTATCGCCTCACTCGCACTCCTGTACTCTTTTTATATCACATCCTATGTTAACACATTTTTCTCCCTTCTTTTTTCTTTCCATCTTTTTTTTTTTTTTCCTGCTACGACCTCTTGTCGAAAACATTGTTCGTAATCCCTTAAAATAAATGTCGACTGGCGTGAGTTGCTTTACTTTCGGGGATTTTTTTTTTTTTTCTCCTCTACTCCTGGTCCTCATAAATACAAAATCAGGAGAACTTTTTTTCCCCCTCTCTCTCTCTCTCTCTCTCTCTCTCTCTCTCTCACTCTCTCGCCAACTTCAGCCAACGCTGGCGTGTGCAGCCTCCTCATGCTTAGTCAGCCGAAAGCACGGATGCGTCGTCTGAACCAAAAAAGCCTCTCTGCATTCCTGTGGCGGCGTCTAAAGGAACATTTCAGTAAAAATCAGCCGTGCCGCCCTAATGAGATCAAGATGGATTATGAGCGAGCTGCCAACACGTGACAGGGCCACCGACACTGCCGCGCCGGGCCGCCGATCCCGAAGACGTAAAAAGGGCAACTTTTAATCTCATTTCCCACCTCGCGGAAAGGCATCATAAGTAATTGTGTTACCCATCAGCGCCCCGTCTCAAGTTTTGTGCATTACTGACAGTGAGAAATGGTCTCTCTGAAATTTAACCCAGCACTTAACTACATAGAGAGATATACGCTACAGGATGTGTGTGCGGGGGTGAGTGTGCGCGAGTGTGTGTTTGTGCGTCTGGTGAGTCGGTGTAAGTGAAGTCAAAGGGCACCGAAGTGTCTCGAGACGGAAACAGCGAAAGAAATTGGAGGCGAAGGAAATCGACGCTCCGGTTTGATCGGGGGAACCAGAACTATCAGACCGCACGGCATCAGCTCACCTCTGCGAGCGAGCTGAGTCCGATCCAACACACCGGCCGAAAAGCTTCCTCGAGGGTCGACCATTTTGACAGGAGAAAGCGTGTTCCTGTTTCCACTCCTCGGCGACGTGCGGCGACGTTCGACTCTCTCAAAGGCAAATTTACAAATACTGTACATGTATACGCCCCCTTCGGGGAGGCGGAGGTACTGGCTGCCTCCCCTCCTGCTTTTTTCACCGCAGGATTTTGTCAGCTGACATACGTGAAACACATGACTCTGGGACTCTGGGATGTCACATTGTCACAAACGTCACATTGGGGACATGCAGAGAGATGATTGCATGCGCTCAATGTGAGTTAAAAAAAGAAAGCAACCCAGTTTGTGAGGGATTGCGCAACCGGAGAGGAGGCTCAGCTCGTCGCTGCCTCACTTGGCATCTTTCCACCGAATTTGAACAGGAAATGACACAAATTCAGCAATATTGACAATAAAAATCCTCGGAAAAATTGGAATCCGTGGAGAAATATTTACAAATTATTTTTTTTTATCATTATTTGTTTTTTTATGATGTCACAAGGGAGGCAGGGGAAGCAGTGCCTCCCCTGACCACACGTCACTGCCTCTGTTCAAAGAGACATTCACCAAATACATTCAAATATTTCCATAATTATTTAGAATCTCTAAAAGACACCATGTTCAAATCAGCCTGCACTCCGAGGCCTGCCATTTTTTAAAATAATAATAATAAACATTATTATTACTTGAATTTTTTAAGATCCAACAGTGATTCTTAATGTATTTATTTATTGATTATTTTTTATCTTGCCTCCCCCCCCATAAAGACATCCCGCAGAAGGCTGAGCACAGCGTAGGTTTAAAATAACAAACCCCGCTTTCTGTTTAAAAAATAAAAATGACATTCTGTCTACAGCAGCGATCTAACCGCTAGAAGCAGGAGCCAGAAAAGCTTACCCGCTGGGTGGCTGAGTGGTCTTTTAAGGTCAGCACAAGGCACTCTGTCACAGAGAGGAGACTGAACACTGACTCTGCCACACGCAAGGTAAGCTAGTTCTTTTTTGGGACTCGTCCACGCCAGGTTTGGTCCTGCCAGAGAGTAAAAACACAAAACACACACCGTGTGAACACACACAGACTTGCATGGACGGGAAGTTTGCGAAACTTCCCTTGAATCAAAAAGTAACAATAAAAAGATCTTTTAATTTGAAATGTAGTCATTTAATTACTGGAATGTTATGTGTTTATACACTCATTTAATCATGTTTTCATTACTACGATCATTATTCCATAAGAAATACATACATGCATAATTAAATAAAATCCATAGAATGTATTTACTCATTAAATTTATTTATTTATGTGTTTATTTATTTCTTAATTCCCCCATCAAATTATTCATTAATTTATTTTTAATCGTGATTCAAGCATATCAGAATGCACGGCTATGGATATGATCCGTGTTGCAAACGCGCACACCTTCCACACGGCGGCCGCAGACATCTGAGCCAGATACGACGTTCTGTTTTGTTTTGTTTTTTTTTCTGAACGCATCAGCCGTGGGGTCGTTTTGGGTGGCGCGATTCATTTCGCCGCTTGCACGACATTTAACGGCGAAACCGCAGATTACCATAAAACTTTCAAAAAGAAAACGCAGGGGGAGGAAGGGGGCGGGGGGGGGCCAAGGACTTTGGTTTGGGCAAAATCTCGGGCTTCTGTTTTGCTTTCCCCACAAAAATAAACTCCGCCTCCCCCGCCCT
>CAAKHD010005389.1:28636-43340 GCA_901007705.1 Fistularia tabacaria
GAGGTGGAGGTGGAGGTGGAGATGGAGGTGGAGGTGGAGATGGAGGTGGGGATGGAGATGGAGATGGAGGTGGAGGTGGAGATGGAGGTGGAGGTGGAGGCTGAGAGGGGTTGGGGATGGAGATGGAGATGGAGATGGAGGTGGAGGTGGAGGTGGAGATGGAGGTGGAGGTGGAGTGGGGGGGGGGGTGGGGGGGGGGGTGGAGGTGGAGGTGGAGGTGGGGGGGGGGGCGGGGAGGGGGGGGGGGGGGGGGGGGGGGGGGACGAATCAGACGCTTCCATCATCCCGCCGAACGTGCTGAGGCTGCAAAGGGCTGCCCGGAGTTCACTGACATCCAGTTAAATTGACCAATCTCTAATAGTTGCTAAAAAGACAAATGATGTTGAGTTTTTTTGGAGCTTGGAAAATCCACGGCCCATTAGTTTGGAAAATGTAAAATAAAAAAATACTACACGTGCTTTAAAACCGCCGTTTGTTGAACTTTTTTTTTTTTTCTCCTGGTGAGGCATAATTTATGCCACCCGCTCATTTTTTGGATTATCGATCGCTGTTTTTTTGGTGATGTCTCCAAGTTTGAGAAGCTCCGACTAACGACGATTCTAATGTTACCAGTGATCAAGCAGAGATTAAAAACAATAATCATGTTATTTGCATAATTGCAGACTAAGATGGTTAAAATATGCGTGCCAGTGTTTATTCATGCGCTGCTTTTAATCCTCCATTATCCGGCCCACGGAGAACCGAAAGGAAAATGGACCGGACGCGAATTCGTCGGCAAATAACTAGAGCCGGAAAACCGGCAGCCCCCCCCCATGAAACGGCAAAAATGATCGTCCAAACAGCCGAAAAAGTCCCGAAGTCGAGGATCCAAATCCAGGACTGGTCACTCCTGTAAGAGACCCTCGGATAAACTGATCACAAACCGGGTTGTGATTCTAGTTTCCTCATGAATTCCGCCATTGCTGCGCCAATTGGAGCTTAGAATACCAAGCCGTCATGACTATTGATGACATTATTGGTCCTTTGGGCAGGTTGTGCACGATAAAGATGGCCGCCGTTGGTCCAAAAGGGTTCATGGCGAAAAGGAAGATTTCTCTAATCGTGAAATTGTGCAACCAACCACATTGCCTGTAGAGAATAAGAGATTATCTAAACATTCATGAAAACCAACAGCATCAAATCATTCACTTGGTAATTTACAAAATACAAGAAGTGCATCGAAGTCACGGCAGGAACCTGTTCGCCTTTGCCAGCCTGCCAAAGTCTAATCTGGTTAAAAATGAGAAAAGACACATTCTGAAGTGGGGTTACATCTGGTAACAGGGCGGGGCTGCAAAACATTCCTGCATGTACATGCTACGTAACATGCTGAAACAGCGTTTACAGAGTATTATTCATTTCTTAAAAAAAAAATATCTATGTACTTCAATTTGATTGTATTTTTATCTAATTCCATCTCTTTATTTCTTTATTTAATATCTATTTGATAATGATGTATTTTCGCAGGCGTGGCCGAGACGGGAAAAGTGCCTCCCCTGCGAGCACGTCTGTCTGCAAGTATTTTTGCAGATTGTCCCTCAACCCCGCCTGTCTTCTCATGCCCCAAAAAACAAAACAAAACAGAACTTCTTAGTCATCCCGGGCACAGTTATTACATCCATCTAAATACTTATTACCACGTAAATGCTTTCTTATTTTAACATCACATCATAATTCACACGTTGACAGACGTCGGAGTAAAATCCGCGTGAAATCTGCACAAACGAGTTTTGTGGCTCCTCTATGTTTGTTGTTGTTGAGTGAATGGAATAGTTTCCACACTCGTCTAAGTCTGCTGACAATTGTCAACATTTTTTTTTTTAATTTGTTGTTCATTTCATCGAACTTTGACCATTTGTACTCTGGATAATGAAATTCAGTTTTTGCGCAGCAATAAAACATTTCAAGGAAGCATTGAAGCCTCTGAAACTTTATCCCTGTTTTATGAATTTCCTCAGTTGGTTTGCACTGTAATTGTTTATATTTGAAGTTAATGATTTTAATGTTTTTGTTCCGGCGGCTGCTTGTTCTTCGTCCCGTCGTTCATTAGCCCCCTGTCGTTTTACGGCTTATATTTATGATTTCTCGTCCAAAAAAAACCTTCATACCATTTATAAAATTCAGCATCGCCACAGTGCAGGGAATGTGCTGTACATTGTCATATATCCATTCAATTCATTTGATTGTTCAGGATATAAAAAGTAATAGAGTAGAGAAGTTGTAAAAGTCTTTCTCGTCTCAAACTTGTCAAATAAAGCCATCTATTCAGAGTCGATGGATGTGGATCTACGACAGGAGTTTCTAAGAGGGGCTTTTTGAAGTTTGCGAGGAAGACGATAAGACGACGGGACCAAACAAACAAAGACACCGTGTTGCATTTTTACCCCAAAACACTGGATTTTTGCTTTTTTTTTCTTTTCTTGCTTTCCAAGCTGGGGCACCACACTCCTAACTGGAGGTTATTTTTCCGTAACCACGACAATAGTGGCCACGGAGCCCCCCCGATGTTTTTGTTTTTTTAAGCCTAAATCAAAACAGTCAAACAGCAATACATTGTAGCATCATATTGAGGACAGAGGTGTTATAATTCCAAAAAACAACATGTTTAGTGCAATGAAATGAGTTACAGCAACCATTTCATGATGTGGTGAGATCTATCTATCTATCTATCTATCTATCTATCTATCTATCTATCTATCTATCTATCTATCTATCTATCTATCTATCTATCTATCTATCTATCCGTCCATCCATCCATCCATCTATCTATCTATCTATCCATCCATTCTTCTGGGATATTTTCATGCATTGATAAAACTTTTGTAAATAAATTAATAAACACAGGCATAAATGCATGCATACATATATACATTCATACATGCATACAATACATACATCTGCACATACATACAGTGTGTATGTATGTGCAGATGTAAACATGCATACGTGTATGTATAGATTAGTTTTATTTAAGTAAATTCGTATGCATATGTGTAGTATAGTTCTATGTATGCATCGATGAACATGTGTCTAGATAGATAGATAGATAGATAGATAGATAGATAGATAGATAGATAGATAGATAGATAGATAGATAGATAGATAGATGGATGGATGGATGGATGGATGGATGGATGGATAGAGTTGTGAAGTTTCAGTCTCAGAATGTGATGTTATGAGTAAGCAAAGCTCAGGTGTGTTTGAGGCTCAAATGTTCCCTGATAGATGCAGTTACTGTAGAATGACAACACGTTGCAAAACACACAGAAACACAAAGGATGACGACAGCAAAGCCCCCCCCCCCGTATGTCTTCTATGTTTGTTTTTGCCGGTTGTCCCGTGAGAATAACGAGACGGGAGGAGGCGATGCTGCGGATCCCAGCGATTTTCTGACCCCACTCTCTCATGCCGTTTTATCGCCAGGTATTAATATGAAGGGCGAAACCGGCTCATCCGTCAACCTCAGCATCGCAGTTCGAAGATTAAGGCTGCTTGCTAAGTATGGGGTGATTTGGGAGAGCAAGGGGTCTGGAAATCAGTCAGATTCCAGGGTGCTGAGTCGATAAAGCAGCATATTAAATACTGCACCGCGTTCATAATTTTTGCATGGATACATTGAACACCGTTTTAGTGCGTTTGCACTCGGAGCTTGAACTTGGCACATTTTCTTGCATTTAATGCCGTGCCAATCTGCTGCACATCAGGATTTTAAAGGCGGCCTTTTTTCTTATTTTTATTTTCTCTCTCCCTCTTGCAGGCGGCTCCGCCGCCGTCATTTTTAAGTCGTCACCGTGGAGTAAACGCAGGTAGAATTAATAACATTAATTAGGGTCCTGTCGCATGGCGGTGGGCAGGGGTCCGGCGGGGCCTCTACGGAGCAGCTCACACACTAAATACAAACTTGAACATAATTGATTTTATTTTTATTAAGTTTCTGGTGGCTGGATTAAAGAGCCATCCCCCTGCTAAGGGGATTATCAAGGCCCTTCGTGAAACTTTTTTTATTTTTTTTGAAAGATGGTGTGGGTGAAGTCATTGAGAAAATCGGTGGGGTAAGTGAAAGGAACCTCCAGGTTCCTGGGCGTCCCTCCCCCACGCCGCGTTGGTATCACCCAGGAACCCGCGGTGATTAGTTCCACAAACAGAGGTCGCCTTCATCCACGTGAATCCGCGGCGTCTGCACTTTCCTCACTTCAAATTCTAGTGCAAATGACCGAATAGAGTTCTCTGAAATGAGGTTGTTTGGGAAATGTAGTCCAACTTACGTAGGCGATTTAATATTAACAAGCTTAATTTTACAAGTCTTGAAAAATCTGATTTTTTTAAGAATCTATTCAGTAATTTATTCATTCGGTTATTAAAAAGAAAGGCAAATAAGTCAGCTTGCCATTTTTTTTCAGATTTATGCTGATTATTATATACATATATATCAATATAATTGTACTATATTCTGTATAGTTGTTTATTTATTATATATTAATTCATGAATTAATTCATTTATTCCTTCACCAATTTTTGAGATCTATCAAACCCTGGAATGAAAAAAAAAAAAAAAAAACCTGCTTTCCAAATACCTCGTCGTTATTCTCAATCTTATTGGCTGGCGATTCAATTCGCATGTTCCTTCACTCTGATTGGTTGTCAGTCGTGCTCATTGTACTGTTGACATGTGTTGGTTCGCTCCATTATTACATCCTGTGTCTCCGGAACAACCCCATCGCGTTTCGACCACCGCCGAAAACTTTCCCCGTCCTACCGGCCAAGGTAGCACAAATATTAGGGAATCATGTCGTCACGTTTGAGGTTCCCGCATCGCACGATATTCCCGTGTAACACAAAGTTAGAGCCCTATTTCTGCGGAAGTCAAAGCCGTGCCCCCGATCTGTATTTGTGTCCAGCGGCGCCGCTAATCGCACGGCTAGCCGGCCTCCAACTAACATTTTAAAAACTTCATTGAGAAAGGTTGATAAAGGTCAGGGCCGAACGGCGCGGTCAGAATGATTGTCATAGGTTTCGGAGGCAGAAATCTTTCACCCCATTTTTATAGGTCAATGAAGTGTTTCCGTTAAAGGTCAGAAATGTATGTCTTTTCCTTCAAGGGCTCGCCACTTTTTCTGATCTACGTGACGCGTAAAAATGGCGGCGGAAAAAAGTTTCTCCTCCGCCGAGGGTCCGGTCAGATATGAGAGCTTCCAGTGGAGCGACTTTAATAATCTCTCCATCAAATAACAGTTGATGGAAGAAAAAAAATCTAATAAGCAAATTAACGATGAGAGATGAGTGAATTTTAATCATAGATAAGGATTTTATCAGCCTTTTGTGGGCGTAAATCTATTCCACACTTAAGCTTGTCAGTGAGATATTACAAACTGGATGGAGCTTGTGCGAGACAGAGCGGGTAGGGGAGGAAAAAAAATAAAAAGGTCTTCATTAAGAAAACATTAACTCCAAATCCATTTGTTTTCCACACTAAAAGGGGGTCCGCGGCAGAATACTAATCCCCTTTACTCTAAATAATGAAATCATTAATATACATTTAATAAATTGAAAGCGGGTTGTTTTGTCAAAGCTTTTGATTTATTTTTTTTCCTTGTTTTTTTTTTTTTTTTGCTTTTCAAATCGGAGGCGCTTTTTCGCCCCTGTTTTGCTGCACCCAAGAAGGCCCTGAGAGCCGGTCCTGTAATTAAGACACATTAACACGTAACACCTAACAGACTGGCTCAATTACCACAATGGCTATTAAATTATATTGGCGCGAGAGGCAGCCGAGGCCGCTGTGTTCATTATGGGAAACTGCTATCTACATATTTCCATTACGGAGCCGCTCGGCTTTATGAACTTATAAAACTCGCCCAGGAAGGAGGGAGTCATATTTTTATAGTAGAAGGTGTGCGAGAGGCAGTTTGGAACTTAAATAGATGAAATTGGCGCCGGGTTTATACGGTGATGTCACAAATAAGACAAACAGCGGGCATTAAACATTCGTTGAATTTCATATATTATTCAAACCCTTTGCACGGAGTGTATTGAGGCTTCCGGCAGGGCCGCCACATCGAGGGGGGAGTTCAGGCGGGCCCGGGGGGCAGTTATGCAACGGGAATGTTTTCGTGCACTTAAAATGAAATGAATGTGGCAGAGAGCTTCCCTGGAAGATTCTCACGGCTGTAATTTCGGGGTCTGGAGCGCATTTGAGGAGCCTCAGACGCGGGGCGAATGCGGTCTATGTGTTTATTTACATTACGGAGCAACCGCCAGGTTTTGTTGTGTTATAGCGCCCTCTGGTGGACATAATTAGTACTGCTCCAAAATAGAGGGGTGGTAATGGAAAGATAATAGTAATGAAAATAATAACAATATCAATAATACTTGTAATAATAATAATAAAATGATAATAAAAACATATATAAATAATAACAATAATAAAAATAACAATGTAATAGTAATAATGATAATAATATTAAAAACGATAAAGAAGTACAGAACCTTGAGTTTGATTAGAAAATACTTAAGATCAGAACGCCAAAAGTAATGAAGTAACAGTAATAATAATAATAATAATAATAATAATGATAATAATAATAATAATAATGATAATGATGATGATGATGATGATGATGATGATAATAAAAACAAAAACCAAAACAAACAAAACATATCGATCTATAAAGATTAGGCAGAATATACTATAT
Organism: Fistularia tabacaria; assembly: GCA_901007705.1. Taxonomy (NCBI): domain Eukaryota; kingdom Metazoa; phylum Chordata; class Actinopteri; order Syngnathiformes; family Fistulariidae; genus Fistularia; species Fistularia tabacaria. The sequence continues at coordinate 35,365 of CAAKHD010005389.1, forward strand.
TATTCTGACATATATCTGTGAAAAACTGACACCAGTGGTTAAATGAGGTGATTGAAACCTGCCCGGCTGTTAAAATGTTGAATGAATGAGTGAATGAGTGAATGTCATCTTCAGGAACAGTGACAAATCTGATTTCAGCTCTCCATTCTACCCAGATGAGGGGAAAGTAATGTGTGTGTGTGTGTAGTGCGCTCGTGTGTGTGTGAGTGAGTGTGTGTGTGTGCGTGCGTTGAATCGAGGGTGTGTCATGATGATGATCCATTTGTTTTCATTTTTCCCAAATCATACTTTATCATAATGTTTTTCATATTATAATTATTGATCTTAGCAGTAATAGTATTCATATGACTACTATTCCTTTCTTGTTGTCATTGTTACTTTTCTTGTGATTATTAATCTACAAAATATACACATGATGTTTGAATAATTGAGGACACTGTTCTATACATTCATTTTAAAATAGCTCTTAAAATGAATATATTAATGGACTGTGCCACAGTGGCTCGGAACTGCCTTCGCCTTAAAAATGAGAAAAGAAAAAAAAGAGAGAAACAGACAGCCTCTTTAGATAGCTTAGGAGCCATTTTTATGACCGTGCCTTGAATTAATTCTAGCTTTTATTTCTTTTCTTTTTTTTTTAAATTTTATATTGTCTTTTTTTTCCACGCTTTTTATACCAAGAGGTGTTTTATCGTCTCCATTATTACGGCTATTTTTATCTTATTCTGGTGGTTTATGTGCTACTTTATTACTTATTCAACGTTTTTCTGATTCTAATCCACTCCAATTCCACTTTATGTGTGTTATAAAAGGAGTTGTAAAAATAAAGTTCAATGTTATTATGATAAAATTCCACAGATAGATAGATGGATGGATGGATGGATGGATGGATGGATAGACAGATAGATAGATAGATAGATAGATAGATAGATAGATAGATAGATAGATAGATAGATAGATAGATAGATAGATAGATAGATAGATAGATAGATAGGTAGATAGATAGATAGATAGATGAAATATGGAACACATTTACGCACGTATATGTTTTATATTTGATCAAGATTCATACAAAATAAATCATTTATCCTTCCCAGAACCCATAAAAATTCAACTTCTGCGCTTTGCAAACCAACAGGGGGGGCCGCGATCCGCCAAGCTCAGACCCACGGTCACGATTAAAAAAATAAGTGAATAAATCACTGATGTGTCAGACGTGAAAACCATGTAAACGCATAAAGAACCCCTGTTTTGTGGGCCCTTCAAAAATATCAGCCGTCCAACGTGCTCCGGCGTGTATTTTCTATTATTGGTAAGTCGTGTGGGCGCCGTTTAAATTTTGTCGTCGTAAAAGTCCTCATAAACGTCGTCATAAAAATCCAACTTTTTTTGTGAGGTATAGTACTCTTATAATACCATCAATTGTAAAACAAGACAAAATGAAAAGTAAAAAGTCGCTGTTAAAGGTGAAATAAAAAATAATGATAATATGGAATCAATGTAGAAGACATTTCTTGTGTCTGTAAGACACCAGTCTTAGAAATTAGATATCCAGCAATTACTTTTTTTTGTTTGATTTGTTGGATTTATGACCACATTACAGCGTTTTACTGCACCAAAAAAAAAAAAAAAAAATCCTGTTTGAATTCTTCCTAAGTCGAGGTCGGATCCTGCGGTTCCCTCAGAAATGGCACACTTTATGAAGAAGAAAAAACAATAACAAGGAAAAAAATCACTTTTTGTGCCGGGTTTTTAGAATAGATGATAAACTTTAGGTACTATTTTCATCAATCTTCATAATTTATTATTGTTTATGGACCAAGAATCAATATTACCGTGACTGTGAACATTTTTAATTGAGAAATTGACAAAATAAAATAAAATAAAATAAAATAAAATAAAATAAAATAAAATAAAATAAAATAAAATAAAATAAAATAAAATAAAACAAAATAAAATGAAATTAAATGAAATGAAATGAAATGAAATGAAATAAAATAAAAACATGTATAAAAAAATAAATATATTGATTAATTAAATTAAATTAAATTAGATTAAATTAAAATGAATTTAATTCAAGTAAATTAAAAAAATCTAATAAAATAAAATAGAATAAAATAAAATAGAATAAAATGAAATAAAATAAAATATAATAAATATAAAAAATTAAAAAATAAATTATTAAATTAAATTACATTAAATTAAATTTAATTAGATTAAATTAAAATAAATTAAATCAAATTAAATTAAATCAAAAAAATAAATTAAATCAAATTAAATTAAATTAAATATTTGCTGTTTGTTTTAAACACAAAAACTGCCTCAAAGAGAGGGACGGCTATGACAAATATTGGCTTGCTACTTTTCTTTCATACATGCGCTCCATCATGTGTTAGTAATGTGAAGTTAGGCTCGGATCTCTTGTACCATTTCAATTATGCATCATTTGTTTGTTTTCTGAAGTTTCTGAAATGAAGATAATCTTTCATCGTTCAATTCGTTCAGGGAATAGAGGCTGAAAGAGGCTATAACTGCAACAGTAGGACAGAAACACCTGTAAAAGTGATTGATATTCAAATTATTGTGGAGTTATTATCAAAACTAAATGGAAGATAAGTGGAAATTATGTCATGTCTGCCACGATCGCAAGTGTTACCTTATTCACACAACGCACTCATAAGTGTGCATAAATTGCTACAATATTTTCATTTTATTGTTCTCATAACCCTATCGGATTTAAGCTGAAGCTTTCCAGGAGATTTGCAATTCCATAATAAGGCTTTCAATATTTTTCTCACCCCCTAAGTGAAACAAGTGTTCCTGCAGCCTGAGTTTGACCACCTGGATATCTCGAAGGGGCTTTTAGTTCACGTTCTCCACGATCAATGAAGTATTTCTGATTCCGAGCGATTCTGATTTTGCAACTGCAGCGAATAATCAACTGGTTGAGCTAAAAACAGAGAACAAAACAATCTTACTCCTGCTACGACCACCGATCAGGACATTTCCCGGCCACTTTGACACAGTAGTGTCCTTAATTATTCCAATTCCATGCAAATATTTTGTAGATTAACAACAACAACAACAATGGAAACAAGAATAATTCTAATTATAATAGCAATAATAATAATAATATTGATAACTTAAATAAAATACATTGTTTGCCCATTCATCCATTCCTTCTGTTTAGTCAATTTGTTTTAATAACAATCCCTTTTTGATATTACTACTTACGACTGCGACTACCACCGATGAAAACATTTCCCAGCCGCTTTGGTATAGTAGTACCCTTAATTATTATTATTAATTAATTAATTTAATTAATAATTAATTATTCAAATATCATGGAAATATTTTGTATTATGCTATTATGTATTATATTTTATATTAATAGTAACATCAACAATGCTACTCATGATGGCACTAATAAGAATAATCACAATAATAATACAAGTAATAATATGGGTGAATGAATAAATGTGTGGGATCAAATAAATATATAAATATATTTTTCACTCATTCATCCATGCAATCATCCATTCCCTCCATTTATTTTATTTATTTAAATAGCAATTCGTTTTTGCGATGCTAAAGCGGGCCTTTATTCTGTGTCCACATCATCGTCCCATCCATAGTTATTCATTAAAATGAATGAGCTGCCTGGCGGTCTGAATCCAGAAAGCGCCAAAAGAGTCATATATTATTCATGCTACACGGTTGAATAGTATCGCATTAAGACAGTTTATATTTTAAGTGTCTCCCCCACAGCTCAAACTAAGATTTACAGGCCTGGATAAAACCGAGCTGTGCTACTTCGCTTCATTTGGAAGTGATTTGCAGAAGAAGAATGCTTAATACATTATGCAGCAAAGCCTACCGTGACATGCAGTTTAACAATGTTGACCATTGGAGGGCAGCACCAAACTTCTCTTGAAATTCAGACGCTGTGCCTCATTCCATGCACTCAACATTTTGGACAGCAGTGTGTGTGTATACACACACACACACATATATATGTATATATTACAAACTTCAAAGGTGTAATTTGGGATATTACTTTTATGTTATTTTCTTCACTCTTGGTACTGAGGTTTTGTTTGCATGCTTTCAATCTGTGTTATGATTATTATTATGATTATTACTGCTATTGATATCAATATTAGTAGTCAAAGTGGTATCATTCTATATTATGTAAAACAACAACAGCAACAGCATCCAAAGAATAATGGCAATAATAATAACTCTTATTATAATAAACAATTATTATTATTAATATAATTAGCATCATTGCAAAACGATAATAATATAAATAATAATACTACTAATAATACTAATACTACTACTACGACTGCTACTACAACTACTACTACTACTACTACTACTACTACTACTAATAATAATAATAATAATAATAATAATAATAATTATTATTATTATTATTATTATTATTATTATTATTATTATTATTATTATTATTATTATTATTATTATATTATTTTAAGAGGCAATGTGAGTAGGACAATGATGATGATTTTTATTTACCTATTATTTATGTATTTATTTAATACATATTGTATCTCCAATGTGTCTACTCCAGGAAAAAAATCAAAATAAAATGAAATGCAATTAATTCTAACATATAGATACTGTATCCACACCAAGAATATTTTTTCTTTATTTTCATCCATTCACTTATTTTCATTCTTAGCTTTGGTTGTTCAATTGTTTTTTTCACTTTGTTGCTCAGATTGTTAATGTTCACCTTTTATTTCTATTTCTTTTTTGCTTATTTTCACGCTCATTGTATGAGCCTCGTTGAAGAACATCTCTGTATCAAGACCTCTTGGGCATTTTCTGTCCATCGGCAGGATTTACGGGCATAAAGTAACTGACTGATTGTCGTGATCTCTCGCTGGAAGCCAGAAGCAACGGCCAAAAGAACCCTGTCCAAGTCTTGCGTCGGATCCAGGATTGTTTCTTCGCTTGCGAGATAGAGCGACTCCGAGCCCTCTCGTGGTTGTGTCTAATTTCAGGCTCGGGGAATGTGACATCGAAGGAGAGGAAAGTCCATCTCGCATCGCTGGCTTAAAATGTGCACTTTTGAGATTCAACACCAGAGTAAATCACTGGCAGGAAAGTCATCTGCGTTCCTCATCAGGAGGAGGTTCATGACTCTCTGGTAGACTCCGCTCCGACTGGTAAACCGCTTGTAGACAGAGAGGCCGTCCAGTTACACAACGCACTGACATGCAAGGAAGAGGCCGCAGCTTTAAGCAAAACACACAGAAGAGTTTTGCACTTGTTTTCGCCGTCACGCCAGGGGTTTAGAGGAAGGTATGCGGCATCTGACGAATGAATCTGTGCTTTTGCTGAAATATAATCGGACATTATGGTTGTCAGTTACATGCCTGCGAAACCTTTTTCTTGGCGAAGAATCCCGAACGTACCCCTATCGGAGATGCAGGGACTGGATGGGATGGGATGGGTTTTTATTTTTCTGTTTCTGTCAAAATGTGGCAGGGCTGCGGATGCAAGAACGTACCGGGGGAGGCCGGAATCTACTGGAAAACGTTTGTTATGTATCTGGAGAACATTCACCATAACATTTATGCACATCAAGCTTAATTTAAGTTTGATCCGCAAATACAGTATTTATTCATCAATTTATTAATTGATAAATAAATTGATTAATGAATGTCTTAATAAATTTATTATCATTATCACTACAATTTCTTTTTTTTAAGTATTGGCATTTTTTTTTCAAAACCTTGGGGAAATTCACAAAGCATATACGGACACTCGGAATTTTTTTTGGGAATGTAAACGAAAAAAAAAAATATATATCTTTATATATATCAATATGTCATTAAGCGGACTATTGTCTCGCAAATGCAGAGAAAAATAACATTTGTAAAAAAAAAATCATTAAGTGACCCCAAGTTGATAGAGTTAAAGTGCATTTCATGTTGGACGCGCGCTGTTTACGTACGGTTTGACTTTTGAAAGTGTTTGTACGTGGAGAGCATTCGCCGTATCACATACATATATCAAACTTCATTCAGCTGTGATCCATAATTGATTTATTTATCTATCTATTTATTTATCTATTTATTTTAGCATAGCTCATTGTTTGAGAATCATGGGGATATTCAGGGAGTGTATACTGGTACTCAGAAAAAAAAATATATGCATATATATATATATATACACACACACACACACATATATATATATATATGTACATGTGTTAGTCACATGTTATTGTATCTTGTATATTAATTTATGAATTATATATATATAGATACACATATATATATACGTGTATCTATATATATATATCATTCAAAAGGCTATTGTCTCTCAATTGAAAAAAAAACAACTTTAAATGAAAATTCATCAAGTGACCACAAGATTGATTAGTTAATGAAACTACATATCATGATGGACAAACTGAGAGAATGTATTGCGTGTGGATTTTCCATACTTAAACAAAATGTGTGCTGTATAGCCCACTGAGTGTCTGCCTTTGCCTTCACCCTGGAGTGATGAAAAACACACTGTATAAGTCGAAATTTTCGCGGACTAAATCAAGTTTCAATATAAAAACAGTCATTTTGACAGATAATGTATTTATAAGACGTATATAGTTCTTGAACCCTGACGTTCACACAGTTCGATGGAAACTATTCTATCCACTGACAGATCTGGAAAAAAAAGGTTGGCATCAATGAATCAGCTGATATCCAAATGTCAATGTTATTGTGCCGGGCTAATGACAACACTGGGTTCCAGTGAATTACTGGGACAGCCAAAGCCAGCGGGTTTCAGTTAAATGTCCTCAACACATCAAATAAACACAAAAGAATTGATTCAACATGAGGAAGACTTGAGACAAACATTTGGAGGTGAATACTGGGCAGGTGATAAATCTTCAAAACTAGCAAAAAAAATCAAGAAGTTCTTGAGCTTGAGTTTGACTAGTTTTGAATTCAACATAAAAACACCAGAATATCTATCGTGTACTGGGAGAAATTCAGTGTTCACTTTAAAATGTTGATCTGTGAAGTCCATCAGCATATTTGATGCAGGCAAATGTGTGAGAAATTGGGAGCAGTGGGTAAAATCAGCTGATTAAAATCTGCAAGACCATTGAAAATGAATGAATGAATGAATGAATGAATGAATGAATGAATGAATGAATGAATGAATGAATGAATGAAGTGAAGTTGTGAAGTTGAGGAATTGAACTCTGCTAAAAAAGAACCGATGGTCCTGGAGTGATTGAAAGTATAATAATAATAATTCTAAAGAAGTATATAATGTTGAGGTTTTTTCAGCACTTCAGTTGAGAAACAGTGTCATATCTGTCGTTTCTTGAGCAAAGCAATCAATTAATATAAAATATTGATCGAGAAAAGTCCAGTCAGCAAATTCTGTGTGATTCAGACATTTCTATAAAACACTGGAAGCGGGCGGTAAAATCCTGCTGGATGAATGGATGAATGAGCAAGTGGATGAATGAATTAATTGATTAATGGAAGGATGAATGATGAATGAATGAAAGGATGGATGGATGGATGGATGGATGGATGGATGGATGGATGGATGGATGAATGGATGGATGAATGACTGAACAAACTAATGAATGATAAGATAAGATAAGGATGGATGGATGAAGGAAATCTTCAGGTTCAGCAACACATCTGAATCAGCTCTATTTTTAAAGTGTTAATGACGGAAAATATGTGTGTGTGTGGATGGATGGATGGATGGATGGATGGATGGATGGATGGATGGATGGATGGATGGATGGACGGATGGATGGATGGATGGATGGGTGGAGGAATGAATGCATGAATACATGAAAACATGAATACATGAATACATGAAATCTTCAGGAACAGCAACACATCTGAATTAGCTTTACATTTAAAGTGTAAATGCAGGAAAATGTAAGTGTGTGTGCGTGATAGATA
>CAAKHD010005394.1:28979-42876 GCA_901007705.1 Fistularia tabacaria
GGGTCACGCCCGCCCTTTCTTCTTTTTTTTTTTCTCCGTGTTAACTTTTAAAAGGGTCAAGCTTTTACCGTTTTTTTTTTTTTTTTTTTTTTTTTCCCCCCTCCCTCCATCCTGTGTGTTTCATACACCGCCGTTCATAAAACACCACCTTCTGTACTGTACTCTCATTACCGTTGGCGGAGGATGTGACTCCAGCTGGCCCGCTCGACCGCGGGAGGCGAGGAATCTGCGGCGCCTGATGGAAAAAAAAAAAAATAAAAAAAAAAAAATCCACTTGTGCCAAATTCCAGTTTGAGATGAGAATGTCAATTTTTTTGTTAATGTTAAGTTGACGGCTCTTAAATTGCTGTGATAGAATCAACAGACTTCCAGCTAAGATGAGAACACACCTCCTGCGCTGTGCTTCCAAAAAATCCCCCACGTCACCATGCACTGCTATGTGTACCTGACTTATGACCCGGTTTTAGTCTCACTACATGTATACTTTGTAAGCTCTGTGTGTGTGTGAGTGAAGGTTTTCCCCCTTTTTGTTATGTTTTTATCAAGGTTGAAGGATTTTGAACGAGGGATGAAAACACCAATGTGAAGGGATTTTATACGTGTACACGGCCAAGTGTGCAAATAAACGGTTTGTCGTATTGAATAGTTTGTTTATTGTTGTCATTTCATGGAAAGTTATGAATTACACAGCAGCTATCACAGAATATCAAATTTTATTGTCTTAACAACAGCGATCCCTTATTGTTTTTCAAACAATATCCAACCTTTCTGGAGGGGCTACGTCAGCTGACCACGCTAATCAAGTGGCTATTTAATTTCGGTTTGACAAAGATTTTAAATAGTGCAATTACATTCATGTAAGAAGCGGGATGGCGGTTTATCTCGTCCATTCAGACCGAGCCTTCGAGGAGGGGGCGGGGTATCTCATCTCCAATACGCCTCGGCCCGTGCAGCCATAACCGCGCTCGCACACATCAGAAACACAACGAGGATGGAATGCTTGCCGAGGGTCCGGCTAAAAGGCGCGGAGAGCTCAAAGCTCCATCGAGGCAAATGGATGGAGGGCACGGCCAAAAAGGAGGAAACACGACAGCAACGAATCGCGAGAGAGAAACTACCACGGTTGCTCGAATCAAACTAATCCCACCATGCTCCTGCTGTAAAAAAATAATGTAAAATCAGCAGCACTGACATATAAAATCCTATAAAATGCTGTGTGCCGCGACCAGATAGTTACAAATAAAAACAAAAAACAGCCATCGAGTGATTAAAACAGACTGATTGCTTTAAAATGTGCATGTACCGTCATGCCAGTGATATAGACTAGGCTTGCTTTTTCTGATCGGCAGCTCTTGGAGACACGTGCCCGGATGCGATGTTCTACGGGGGGGGAGGGGGAGGCAGGTTTTGTGTTAAAGAAAAAAAAAAGAAAAAACTGCAGTCCACATCTCATGGTTATCTTTGACAGATAGTGCTGAAATGCCTGTGGAGTTACCACCACCGCCTCTCCGTCCAGTGTCAGACCAGGTGAAATCTGTCCAGTCTTCTGAGGAGGTGACATCAGAAGGGAGTGTGTGTGATTGTGTGTGTGTGTGTGTGTGTGTGTGGGAGACGTGCAAGCTCAAAATCTTCCCTGCTTGGCGTCTCCGATGGCCCCCCACACATCGAACACAAACTCGTCCGGGAAGGCGAAGTCGCCCAGGGTCTCGTCCAACGCCATGGCAAATTCGTCCGGGTTTTTCTTGTCGCGGCCCACCTCCACCATGGTGGCAGCTGCAGAGGGGAGCGGTAACACAACGCGGCTGAGCCGACAACTCGTGGACAGCCGGGGACCCGGGGTGTTCGCACACAAAGAGACGCGACTTTACCGGCCTCCCAAAGCCCCTGGGACGGTGATTGGATAAGCCTGGTTTTTCGGCTTCAAGGTATTTTTGCAGTTGCGAAGAGAAAAAAAAAAAAAAAGAAAAACGGGTTCCAAAACCGCAGATATTTCTCTTCGTACGAGTTCTTTCCACTTCGGTAATCTGCAGGGGATATCGAATCACTTCAAATCGCGTCGAAGTGCATTTTTGGCCCGGAGATAATGCAATTCCTCGTGTTCGGAGATCACCGAGTGCAGATTTGGGGCTGCTTCAGAAGTGTATTTTTCCCAGTAAATAATGATGTTAATAAACATAATTTAGATGCAGTGCACTTCAAAACACAGTGTGTTATTTTTTTTTTAAATGAAATATCTTTTCTTTCCCGGCTAACTCTCTGTCATAATCCGATACTTGGCCCTGCCACTTTGTGATAATCTGGAACTTGTCGAAACCTCTCGTCACGTCTGCTTTAAAACACAGGTCGACAGAAAACAGGACGGAATTTGCAAAGTGCTATTCAGTCACCGCTTTCTCCTCCATCCTCCCTTGGAAAGACGTCGTTGCTCAGCGGAAAAGAAAACGCGATTCGAGAACTCCCAGACCCGTGCCTGAATTCCACCGGCGGCCGTTTCGCTCGTCACCGCAAACAAGTGTCACGCCAATTCACTCGGAAACGGGTCCTCACCCAGTTCGGTGTCTCTGATGCCCATGTAGCTCTCCAGCAGGTCGTCCACCTTCTTCACCGCCTTCTCCTCGAATTCCGTTGGCTAGTAAAAAAAAAAAAAAACCCAACAAAAACCCGACTGTGTCATCAGACTGTCGCCTCCTCTGTCCACGCATCTTGGGATCAGAACTTTCCCGCTCCGTTTGCACAGAAAACTATCACTTTCTATTTGCAGACAACAAAATGGGCGGTGGCAGTAATAATGTATTCATTTCACTGAAAAGCACCGTTTTCTGTTCAAGGCTTATCGATTTGTGCATATTCAAGATATCAAGCAAATTGAAACCAACCTACTACAGCCCCTGAACATTCCTTGATTTTTGGACTGGGCTGGACTTGCAGACCGAACACTCACATCTAAACAACGCGCGTGACGATCTGAGAATGTAGGACCGAAGTGATGACCTGGATTAGCGGCGCACCATTGCAGGATCGTTCAAACCTCAGCAGTGGGCGGGAGCTCTGAGTCACCTCTTGCTCTCCAGGGCGCGACCGGGTGTCGTTGACACGCCCGCGCTTCCAGCTCGTAATCTGATCGGTCCGGGATGAGTAACCCAAGAGCCACGGCGGAAACGCACCTCCTCTTCGACAGTTGCCGGGCCTTTGGCGCGGAGCCTCAGGGTCCCCCTCCCCGTTCCAAGCTTGGCTTCACCGGCCGGCTTGGAGCCCTTCGACCTGGGCTCAAGCATCTCTGTTAATCAAAGTGAAACGCCATTAGTTTTTTCATTTTAATCTACATATTAGCAGACCGTTCAACCTTGACGAACACACATCCGTCAACCTGGTCCACTGCACTCCTGTGTTTTTTTAACACAGATTTTCTGACCGTATTTTTTGTATTTTTCTTATTGTATTTTAAATTGACCTTTTTATGACCTTTTGGTTTTCTGAAATAAATACATTCATTTAATTTCCTCCTGGGATTAATAATCATCTATCTATCTAACACAATCTTCTTCTTCTTCTTTTTCCTTTCGGCTTTTCCCTTTTCAGGGGTCACCACAGCGAATCAACCCCCTCCATCTAACCCCATTCTCTGGATCCTCCTCTCTCACACCAACTACCTTCATATCTTCTCTCAATACGTCCATAAACCTTCTCTTCGGTCTTCCTCTAGACCTCCTGCCTGGCATCTCCCATTCCAGCATCCGTCTACCAATATATTCACTCTCCCTCCTCTGTACATGGCCGAACCATCTCAGTCTGGCTTCTCTGACCTTCTCTCCAAAATCTACCTAACACAATGCTCCGATTAAATTCTCCTTAAATAAGTCTTAAATAATTAATAAATCAATCAATCAATCAATCAATCAATCAATCACATTTCAATCTGGCCACAAACATCAAATCTAACAAAAGAAATCAGTCACCTATTCAGCTTCACTCTCCTTGGAGTCCCACTAGGAATCGGTATAAACAAGTACATCTTTTCTTTTTGGAACTCACCGAAGGCCTTCATGGGTTCGACCAGTTTGAGGGTGAAGGACTTGTCTCTGGGAAGCTGCTTCAGCATGCGGGCCACCTCGTAGTGCCGCGTCCCGATGATGTTGCGTCCGTTGATGCACTCGATGTGGTCGCCCACGCAGATCACCTTCACCCCGTCCGCCACGCTGCCCTCCTTGATGCGCTGCCGGGGGGAAGAGAGGCGGCGAGGTATTCCGAGTTAAGAGATTTCTGGGTGCAAATGAGAACCGGGTCTTTGGACAGAATTTAATAATAATAATTAATTTTTTAATATTAATAATTTTAATTCACAAAATCGCATTCTAAGGTATGTTACAACATCATCGGCGTAAAAAAGTAGACGCAGATTTACTTTTGGTTGGTTATTTCTTGCTGATCTTTTGGTCATTTTGAGGATTTTGGGGGGTAATAATCAGGTCATTTATTGGAAAAAGTCTACTGACTGACAATTTTTTTATTTTATTTTTTAAGCATCGACTGATTTGTGTCTAGCTGTGAAATAAGTGCGTGGAGGTTCTTGGTCATCCAGATCACGTTGAATAATTTCAAACTAAAACTAAAAGCCTGTTGGATGAGAGGTGAAACGTCTTCAAGTCCAGCTGCCACGAAGATTTTGACAAGAAGTAGCTGAAAAATAATTTCACCGTATTTCATATTTGAGCTGTATGATTGCTAATACATGAAAGCTCATCTATCTCACTTAAATTAAATATTCATTCATCGTCTATCATTCATATCCTGCACTCAGGGTTGTGGAGGGGGGCGGGAGCCCATCCCAGCTGCCACTGGGCGAGAGGCGAGGAACGTCCCGGACGCTGGTTGGGCAATTAAGGCTCTCTCTAACCGTCTGCATGTTTTCGGAGTGTGGGAGGAAACTAGCGAACATGCAAACTCTCCACAGAAAGGTCCATCAGTAAGAATCAAACCGGGGACCTTCCTGCTGTGAGCTGGGAGCAATGAGCAGCTGAGCACAGCACCACCGGGCCGCCACATCAAATACATAATCATCATATTGCTTGGCGGCTATTGTGGCTGACGCCGCCAAGCAATATAATGATTAATCAGAATAACAATAATTATTTATACTTTTTTTTTTTATTATCCTTGTCGTCATTCCGCTATCTGTTTTTATCCTTGTTGTTGTCACATTGTCACTTGTTTCCATCCTCATCCTGCTTATTTATTCATTTTATTTATTATTATTTATTTTTGTCCTTGTTGCTGTCATTCTGTTATCCATATTTATCCTTGTCGTCGTCACTCTGTTATCTATTCTTATCCTTGCTGTTGTCTCCGTCCTTTAAATTATCTCTGCTATTTATATGTGCATCCATATTTATTGATATTGTTATCGTGGCGCTGCTGTGACAAGGGGAGCAGTTCGGGGTTCAATGTCTTGCTCAAATACACTTCCGCACATTCGGAGGAGCCGGGAATCGAACCGCCAATGTTCGGGTCCAAGGACCATCGCTCATCGATTTTGAGGCGACTCCTTTCGGAAGACCAAATTCCAGTCTTCCTGGTCCACCAGTGTGTGGGTCCAAGGGTCGAATGACACTTTTCTGGTTCTGCTGTCTCCACGGGAGGACAGATGTACGTCGGGTCCTTGTGTTGTCAGGAGGGGGTTTGTCCATGTCGTTTGCCTGCTTCTACGTTCAAGTATTTGTCAGTTGATGTGAAGATTGGTGTAACGCCTCCAGAGGTTTGATTTCTGTAGAGAAAGGTATTTGATTTTGAAGCCCCATCGGTTTGATCATTGCCGGTTCTTTTGGCCGTTACTTCGGAGAAGTGTGGCGGATGCGTTCCGTTCTCTGGATTCATCTGTTGTCATTCACTTAAAAGCATCAGAGACAACGTCGTAAGTTGATTAGTTTTTAAGTCTTTAAGTTCATAAATTCAGGGCAACGCTAAGAAATGTCATGATTTAAGGCTGTGGTCCCCAACCTTTTGTGCAACAATATTTTCACGGACCGGCCTTTAAGGTGTGGCGGATAAATACAAGAAAATCAAATGATACGACCGGCATGAAAACTGGTATTTTCTAAATGTGGTCATGAAGGTGAATCCACTGTGTGTGCAACTTTATTAGCAGCGTCCTTGTGACACAGCGGAATGCAGAATGCTTGGACTCCAAGTGCGGAAGCAGTTTTGAAGGCTTCATTGCCTCATTAGAGAGCCGGCTGCCGCATATTCTGCAGAGCGTGCTTTGCTGCGTGGGAACCACCTGTTGCAATAAATCCACATTTCAAGTCCGACTCCTGCTATTGGCTGTTAGACGCTGCTTTGTTTTTCTTTGACGTCGTCGGCTCTTCTTCCGTCTCCTCACCGGCTCTTTTACCCTGCGCAAAGAAACTTCCCAAAGACCTTTGTTTTCTCTTCATTTTGCTAGCTTGGAGGTTTGAGTTTGGCGGTAATGTTCTATGTGTTAGCTGCAGCCCCTTTAAGAAGGCAGCGGATGTAGGTAAGACACGTGAGCGAAGCAAAGCAAAGCATCTTGACATGCGTCAACAGTGAGTCGTAGACAGATGCGGCGGAGAGAATCCGCTCATTTTCCAAAATATAAAATCGTTCAGAATCAGATCATAAATATAACGGAAATAATGTAAGTTATGTATTCTTTCTGTCCGGCCCGCTACCAACTGTCCTGTGTCCCCGGTACTGGTTTAAGGTATAGCTGTGTACAGTTTCAAGTTAAAGTCTTCAAGTTATAACGTGGCACCGTTCTAAATGGGAATTTATTTGTAGCACATGAGATGAGAGATGAGATTTACTTTCATGACCCCATGGCTGGGACATTGTTCCGCAGCAGCAGCAAGACATGCAAGGACGAGTCAGTGACAAGCTAAAAACAAAAAGAAATATATAGATAAAGTAAAATAAGATAAACTCTTAAGTGTAAAGTATAATCTGACTAAATAAAATGTCCGTACATATTTGCCAAGATACAGGAATAAATAATGAGCAAAGTGGCAAGTGGATTTTTTTTTTCTTTTCGCAGTAACTGACTAGATAGAGTGAGTTATTCTGTATAATGATTGAATCGTCACGTCTGTATTGCTTATTTTCAGATTTTTACCGCATGTCAAGTGTCCAAGTAAAGGTACATTTTACAGCAAAATGCGTCCTCATTTTTCGGCTGGGGTTTAACTGGGTGTTCAGTCAGCGTTTCGACACGCTTCGCGAGAACGCCACAGGCCTCATTCCTTTTCCTTGCCTTTTTCTGTAAAAAGATCTTGACCCACATTTCCAACGACAAGCTACACGGCGCCGCGAAGATAAGTCTGAGGGACGTGTAAGTTCCAGGTTTGACCTTTCGGGTAAAAAGCGTCGGGAAGCCTGCAGTGAGGCCCCGCAGTCACATGATGGCACACGTGAGCGGCCGTCAGCCCGATGGGAACCCCGGAGGCCGGCCAAGCTCATTAGTCTGCGACCACAAGGGTGGCGTACCGAGAAAGAGCCTGAGCTCCGGCGTGAAAAAAAAAAAAAAAAAAAAAAACACACTTCAGTGGCGGCCAAATGGGCGACGCCAAAACAAATTCGCCCCCCTGGAAGAAATGTTCCCGTGAAAGGGTTACAGAGGGGTTGTTAATCATTCGACTGAGGAAGGAAGGAAACTTGTCTGATATTTTTCTCCTCTCTTCTCTTGTTGTTTGCTTAATGATAAGACGGTCTGGAAATTGATCGATGAGTCAACGTCATTTGATGACTTCAATTGCAGAACCTTAACCAGCAAATCCAGCATCCACATCCGCGGCTACACGCTGGTGCAGTGATTCGCGCTTACGCTTCACTGCAAGAAGGTCCCTGGTTCAGGTCTGTGTGGAGTTTGCATGTTCTCCCCATGTCTGCGCGGGGTTCCTCCAGGTTCTTCTGTTTCCTCCCGCCGTCCACAAACATGCAGGAGGGTCACTGGAGACCCTGAAACGCCCGGATGTCTGAATGAGAGGGTGAGTGGTCTCAATGCGTGGCCCCATGACGAGAAGATTTCGACGAGAATCCGCCCTGAACCTGGATAACTGAGAACCTCCTCTTCAGGGTGTTTGGTCGTGTCAGCCAATCATCTTCCTCCGTCTCTCCCTGTCCACTGCATCCTCTTCTCTCACACCAACTAAATTCGTATCGTCTTTCCCCTCCATCCATAAACCTCCTCTCTGGTCCCTCTATCTGCCACCCGTCTGGCAGCTCCAACCTCAGCATCTGATCTTCACGATCCTATCAGTGTGACTCTTATCTCCAGAACATCGGACACGTGCCCTCCCTCTGGCTCATTCCTGATCCGTCCGCCTCGCTCCCACAGAAGAACCTCGACGTCTTCAGCCACCTTCAGCTCTGCTTCCGGTCTTCTCCCCCAATGCCATCGCTGTCTGTAAACCGGACAACTCGGCCGGTCCCACCGACATCTGATGCGCTTTTACAGAAAACGTGACGAGCGCATACAAATGATGTAACCGTTGACAAAAATGGCGAGGGAGCAACACTGAGATGGAAAGCGAAGAAAAACTAGCGGTTACCAGTTGATTTCATAACGTTACTATTTGAACTTTAGAACCCTTCAACTAAATATAGTAAAAGCGTTCAGATAGTCGGCGAAAATCCTTCTGTCAGTTGAGGATACCTTTTTCAAGGTTTTATCCCGAGCATAATAAACCAAAGGAATTCAATTATTTCCCGTGCTGTCCAACTGGTCATGGTTATCCGGGTGCATAAGTGGCATATGATTGATATATATAAATATCACGGAAAACTGTTGATATAATGTTTGGAGATAGTAAATGAGACGAGTCACTGTGAATGATGCTTTGGCGGTTAATACTCGGGAAACAGGGGAAACAGGATTGTTTGGCTATTCTACCCGACCCTTTATAAAGCTTCTATTGTGGTTACATAATGGTGACAAACAAAATATCTCCACATAAATATTTAAGTATAACATGAGATCAGTTTTGGAAACACCAAATCCAATATGGCCTTTGGGCCTTCCGGCTGGACAAACTGACTCGGTGATTGCGAGTGCTGCTCGTCGTCGGAACACGGAGGTCCGAGCGTTTGTTCGCCGCTTTTCGAAACCAAATTAAAATCTGCTCCGAGATGTTAGCCAGCGACGAGCGGGCCGTGAGTCACACAAACCACGACGCATTTGCAGGACGGGCGCCACCAATCTCACCATCACACCGAAGACACAGGAATAGACTCAATGACAGGATCGTCCGGGGTGCCGCGCGGCCTGACACCGAGCTTGAACGTGTGGCGCAGGGCCGCAGATATTGAGTCATGGGGCCGGAATGGAATGCATCTTCGTGTTTTGGCTATTTTGCGAGTGCGATGTCGCAAGAGGAGCGGCTGCAATGCGAGAAAAATGCCAGACTTGATGCGGCGACACAATGGCTGCCACGACGGGAGTTGGCACTCTTACCCAATCAATAGACGGACACAGTCTATCATTAAGACCCTCTGCTATGGCAGAATTCCGGGGAAGCATACGAGTTATCTCAGCCGTAAGGCCTGGAGGATATGGCTCTGTAGCTTGTTCGGACGCAACTGGAATTCAACACAAACCAGAGCAATTACCTCGGGAGCCCGGGAGCAGATAACCTATGTTTATCGCTGAGAGACCGTTGATGATGACAGATACTGGTCTACTGAGGCGGTGATGGCGAAAAAGTCTGCTTCGAGTGAACAGTGGCTTGTTAGACGGTAAGGCTCCGTGCAGGGCTACTATGGCAACACGAGTGACATAGTTACTGCCTCGGAACTTTAGGTCTGCTCATGTTGGCTGTTTAGAGTTTGAATTAAAACCGATTTGTAGGCCCCGTTGCGCAACCCCGCTGTCGTGAAAGGAACACTCGAGTCACATGACTTTGTACTCCAGTCAGACAGGAGTCACGGCGAACAAAAGACTCGCAGCGCCACTCTGACGAGCAGCAGTAACCGGCGGCTTCACCCTGTCTCGAGTCTCCGCGAGCGGAGAATGTTGAGAATTTTTTTTCCGAGAGCAACAACTTGTCAAAAGCAATGGAATTACAAGAACTCTGGATTTCGGTGTCAAGACGTAGGACTGACTTGGGACTTCGAAATGGACACCCCAGTCGCGGCTACGGTTTTCAGAGTTTGCAAGAATCTGCGAGCACCCTACACTTTATCTCTCGCCTTTATCCACAGTCATCAATAGATCCAGGTCATCTCAGCTCAGTTCCCTTCCAGGGGACTTCTGACAACAAGGGGTTAACATCTGTCCTCCTCCGCCTCACCTTAATGAAGGCGTATCCCGCTCCGTTGTCCGTGATGGTGAGGCCCAGGGCGTCCTCCGACTTGTGCACTTCCACCTCCTTCTTGATCCCTTTAATGTGGGCAAAGATAAAGTCCTCCAGACCGATCTGGCCCCCCAGCAGCTTGTCCATGTCGATCTTGTGGGTGTTCAGGGTGCAGAAGAGGATCTGGACAGAACGGCAGAGACAGAAATCTGATTCTTAATAAGGTCGAAAAAGGAAGTTGTAAAAAAAAAAATGAACAGACCTACCATAGAGGACACAACGGGACAAACTTTTGTATCACTGTCCATAAATTTTGTGAGTATAAGGTCAGCAGAGTGGGCTTCATAAACATTTGAGAGCATGTTGTGTTACATTATGTCCTTCAACAAATTGGCTCAACTGCTAGCTGTGGCCTCCTTGGTTCTCTCATAAAACCAGTATCAGGGTGCTGATCATCCCCCGATCATGAATCGGTTTTATCAGAGCAGAAGGAGCCTGCTAAGAGGGACTATTTGTGGGTTAAGGAACGCCCCCACCCAGACTCCACCGCCGGCGCCTGCTGCTTCTGCCTCCCACCGCGGGTGTTGTTTGGAAGACGACCAGGTCTGGATTTGCCTGCCGATTTCCGGGACGGATTCGAGCTTGTTCATTAGGGAGGATGACCTTTGTGCACCAATCAGGCGCTGGCGGAGAGGTCTGCCTTGTTTGTGATTTTTTTTTTTTTTTCTTCCCCCACCCTGTGTACCAACAGGCACGGTTCAGGCTCGCATTAATCAACAAGGCCAGCAAGCGTTGCTGTGGGTTACCAGACTATAATAGAACGGGATTATAATGAAAGGGAGGCCACGAGAGGAGACTGCAATGAGAGTGAAAAGGGGAGACAAGGAGGCAATGCACTGTGGCTGAATTAATGGTTCGCCTCTTTTCTTTTCCTTTCCATCATCTACCCCCCCCACCCCCCACCCCCCGCCTGCCCGGGAATTATATCGGCTCGCAGGAGAAGCCCACTCCAAGCTACCAAGGCGGCGCATCTCCCAGTGTTCCTCCCCTCCGCTCCTCAGGGTGTGCGACACCTCCGCCTCCTCCGAACACTTCCTCCCCCATCTTTGGATTTAGCCAAGTGTAAGAACTTTACATTCTTGATAAAAGGTGATGTTAAGAAGCAGAAGAATGCAAAACTGAATAAGTGGAGTTAAAATATTTCAAGTAAATAAAACACTCCCCCCGGCAAGGATTACAACGGTGCCATGTCACGTGTTGGACTTTTGAATGATGTTTTGATTTGGGTCGGCTCAAAACACAACATCGGCGTCTCACAAACTACATTCAACAAAATGTCAACATCTAAAACATTTTGGAGCATCCATGGAGTGTGCTCCCGTATTTTACATTCTGAAACACTGATCTCTAAAGTTTTCATATCAGCCAATATATATATATATCAGTATATATACCAGTTTATACTGTTTATTCAGATTGACGTTTCTCTCCTCACAGTTCCTCGGCTTGAAAGAATCCAAATCTGCAATGGAGGAGACGGCCAATGGTTGTGCACCTACGAGCAGACTTATCTCTTAAGATAAGGTACGATAATACTTTATTGATCCCCTTGAGGGAAATTCTTTTGTCACAGCAGCACAACAATAACAAATCAATAAATGAGTATAAATATTAATGAGAGACAATGAAAAGATAGTCAAAAGTTAAAGTCAAATACCCACGGCACTGAATATTCCTCAGAATTACATTACATCATTACAGGTTGGCATTAATAGGTTGGCGAACCAGTTTTGATTCCAATCAACCCAATGCACATGGAAAATCATTCAGCCGCACCAAGAACTTCAAATGAAGATACCCAACAATTATCTGTATCGCTTATCCTGCAAACGGGGTCACGGAGGGGGGAGGCTGGAGCCTACCCCGGCTGTCACTGGCCGAGAGACGGGGTTCCCCCTGGATCGATCACGGGGCCACACATAGAGAGACGTATGAGCACTGGAGATGAAGACACTCGTGTCGAATGGGCGTTTTCAGCAATTCACGTTGAGTTAATGATGTATGCTGCGTTTCATCGGCTCCAGGAAATCATACTCAGCATTTTGGGTGGGGTAATCATTTACACTGCAACGGTATTTGTCAGGAACGGAGGTGCTTTTTTGTCTCTGCGGTTAACCTGAGAAAATCAAGCACACATGCAAAAACAACAGTAAAAGTGATCTTTGTCAGTGGGCACAAAAGCCCTGCAATATCCAGGATCCCCGACTTTTTCTCTTTTTTTTTTTTTTTTTAATGTAGGACAAGGTACAACATAGTCAATCATTTATAAATGATTAACATGTCGAAGTACCATGTCGTCATCACAAGTGGTATCACTTCAATAACCCACATAAGCATGTACCTTTATCTACAGTTGTACAAAGATACAACACACACTCAATATAAAATAGGGCATTTTAATTAAACCCGTGGTACCGGTCCATAAACTACTTCATAGCTTGTGAAATAGTTTCTCTTTCTTATTGTCTTTCAACAATGAAGTGGTGTTTTCCAAGATGGCAGCATCAATGCCAATTTTGGAGTGAAAATGTTGTTTCAGGAAAATGATCAGGTCCTAAAAGTACCAAATGCGACATGAGATGGCGTTCAACTATTTGTTTCAGGAGTCGCCGTCAACACCGAGAAATTTGTGAGAATGGCCCGTTGTTATGGTTCAAAAGTAAAAGTTGCTTATGGACTTTTAAAGCAAAACCAAAGTTTCCCATTTTCTTTCTTTTTTTAATTTTGGTCTGGTAATATAAACAAGGAGAGATGCTGGCATCAAATTGGCAAACGCATTCTTGCAGGTGCTCTGAGCTGCTGACGTCTCAACAGAAGGAAAAGACATTCTTAATCTGGGGAACGATAATTTCCATTATAATGGTTATGAAGGTCTTTCACAGAATACATTTACAGTGGCCCCTTAAGATACGAATAACTTTATATAAGACTTTTTTTAAGAACCGAAGCACGATTTGAGCAAATTTTAACCTTGAAATCCAAAAAGAATTTCAGGATACGAAGACGAGCGAGAAAATTGAAATTAGAAATTGGCGTGATACGCGCCAAGCCAGCTCCCACAACTCCAATACGCTTCTCGCGACAGTGATTCAGAGGAAAATGAACCAAAAAAAATGAAAAACTAGTGAAGAAAACCAAAAATTTGAAAGTAAAAGTTAAGTTAATTAAGTTTGGTTAATTTTAATTTAATAATCATCATAAGTTTATTGTAATGTTAAGTATATTTGAATTTGATAATCATCAAGTTTATTGTAATGTTAAGTTGATTGTAAGTGTAGGTTTTGGGCTCAGTGTCAATGTCGCACCCTCGTAACCACTTGCTGCCATCTGCAGTCATCTGTGTCTGAGCTAAGGATTCATATTACAACACTATGAGTTTACAGTAACCATGATTTTTCATGTTGATGTCCCTTCCATTATTAATATCCGTATTTTCCAGGGTTTTTCAATATCAATATCCTTATTTTGTGAGGTTTTTTTTTGGGGGGGGGGGGGGGGGGGGGAGGGAATAATTTTTTTTTTTTTTTTTTAAAATG
>CAAKHD010005394.1:42896-84361 GCA_901007705.1 Fistularia tabacaria
TTTTTTTTTTTTTTTTTTTTTTTATTTTTTTTTTTTTTTTTTTGTTTTTTTGTATAGATATTTTAATTTTTTTTTTTTTTTTTTTTGTGGGGGGGGGGGGGGGGGGGTGGAACGAATAATTTTTTTTCTGTTATTTTAAAATGGGGAAAATTCATTTAACACATGAAACGAAGAAATAAATAAAAATCACCATACGAGCCCACTTAAGGAACCAATTCAATTCGTATCTTGAGGGACAACTGTAAATGAGATTTTTACATTTCTATCTTGGAGATTGAAAGACAGCTGTTTTAGGACCATGTGGACTATTCCCAAGGGGTCAAACTCTCCTTTGATACATAAACACACCCATCTGAAGTAGGCAACAAGTTTCTTTTCCTTGTTTTTCGCCCCTTCAAGAGTCACGTCGTTCCCGTCACAGCAGTCCACGGCGGGGCCTCTTGAAACACCCAGTTGCCATGAAAACATGTTCCTCTGTTGGTAATGAGTTACATAAAACGGCAGTTGGAGGAGAGGAAGAAAATCCATAACCAGGCAACATGTTGCAGAAATGAATGCAATTGACATTTATCACCCAATGGTGGTCAGACGGCTTCCGTGTGATGAGTGCAATGTTACAATCGTCTGGCATGACCTTCCTGGAGTACCCTTACTGTTGAACTTTGGTTCTCTAAAATCCTGCTCTGTAAAATTCTCTAAATTCTTACTTTTTTGAGCCCGGTGTGACTGGACAAAAGAACCAGTGCAAGGTAAATCCAGAAACCTGACCATAGCAATAATATTCAGTATCATAAATATTCCTTGTGTTTTGCTCAAAGAGTTTGAGTACATGGGGAACTCTGACAACCAAAGCTTTTCCCACTGGACATGATGAAAGTCTTACAATAAACCGATTTTTTTGCACGGTTCAGTCCATTCCCTTGATTCTACTCATCCGAGAAAGATGTGGCAATCGCCATCTCCACCGTATTATTTCCTGTTAGACGTACTGGCCCACAGCGGCCATGCAGATCTGATAATATGAACAAGCTGCATGTTCTCCCATTGTATTTGTCATATTTATCCAGTCAGTTGCTGATTACGGCCTGTTGAACTGACCGTTTGGGCAGATCCCTTCGTTTGATGTCGGACTCGAGGCGACGTTATCGGTTTGTCTATAACAGGGGCGCCCAACACGTCGATCCCGATCTACTGGTCGATCGCAAGGGCAACGCGGGTCGATCGCGGAGCCCCGCCTTTCCAAATAAACTCTGACGCGCAATCTAAGAAAAATGACTCAACCGCGAGCCACAGAATACACTGCAGTACAGGGAGTGTCGGGAGATCACACGTCATTAAAAACTGCTGTTAGCCTATCATCCATCCCCGCTGCGGCATTGATGCGTTTGATTGACATGCAGTCCAGCCAATCCGAGATCTCCCTCCAAATAACGTTCCACCATGACTGATGGACATTTGGAAGTGTGTTTGAGGCCCAGCCACCTGTTAGTGGACTGAGTCCATTCGGTGAAAGACGTCATCAGAGCAAGGTAATGGCCAAAAATGGACAGAATGGTTTTGTGCCGGACATGTTCATGCTGTTATGTAAGGGAAACAATACATATTTTAAATATAAAGTATACAGTTTTCCTTTAAGTTACAGATGTAATTGGTTCCAGAAGTGGGCTTGTATGTTGATTTTTTCGTAACTTAAATGAATTTTCCCCATTTAAAATAACAGAAAACAAATACATTTGTTACAACCCCCCCCCAAAAAAACCTCACAAAATAAGGATGGTATCATAGAAAAACCCTGAAAAAGAAGGATACTTACTATATGTATATATACTTACTATATATACATATATATGTACATATGTATACACACACACATATATACACACACACACACACACACACGCACGCACACAATTGTTAGTCCTGGTAGATCATTTTGACTTGGTCATTTTAAGAGTAGCTCGCAACCAAAAAAGTGTGGGCACCCCTGGTCTAGAATATCGTTCAAACTGCCTTCCTGCCCCGCTCTGAATATCCTGCATATTCTCTCTCGGAGCGCTCCTCCTTCTCAGGGTTGTTCCGGGAGGCTGGCTGTCTGCTGCTGCACATAGATCATAAAGCCCTTTGAGGCAAATACTCGCCGAGTGTTATTGATGCCTGAACGTATGGGCAGGATTCAACCTGACTTGACTGACAGAAAGCATCGGCTGCTTCGGATTATGGCGTTCAAAACTTTTTTCGAAAGAATATCTTCTAGCTGGGCAATATATTGTGAAATATCAGAATATGATTGGAAATAAAGTTTGTCATATGAGGAACTGTGTTTCCCTGTATAATGAAATTCTCTTTTTGCTGTCCCCAGCGAATGCCAGAGGAAATAATTGCCGTGTTCTCACTGTGAAATCAGACAGGGGATTTTGTGCATAAAACAAAGATACGGGCCAAATTTATCACAAAATGAGTTAACTAGCGGTTAGCACCCCTTGCCCTACAACACGTATTTTACACTCCAGGAACTCAAAGGGTAACATGGCCATGGAACAAATCTGTGTCGGATCTAGACGGTTCGACAAAAGGGGCCCTTGGCAGGTATGCTGGAAAACGTTTCCTCGCGTTTTGCGGATGTGAGAACTGAAAAGGGTGATCTGGGTGGTTTAGACAGAGTGTTGAGCATTTTTTGTCTCTCAGCTGTGAGCCGTTGTCACTGCACTGTTCAGCAGTCGGTGAGGCTTGATACTGAAATATCAACCATCTCATCTTTTACTGGTATGAGAGAAACCCATTTTCGGCTCCGCAATCGCGCAGCTGTCTCTCAACCTTTCTACCTGAGTGGGAGTTGCTATGTTGGCGAATTGAAGTCAACCTGAAAAGAAAATCTACGAACAAGATACACAAAAGAAAAAAGGTCTTTTTTTTTTTCTCCTCTTAATATGTGTCAAATACATTTTGACGAGCACTTTATTCATGCATTTGCCTTAGTATGATCGTGTTAAGTCGGCACGAAATCAGATTAACTTTTGTCGGGGACCGACGAAATGCCAGCAAGAGTTTCACCGAAATAGGCACAAAATTGAACTTTGAATTACCAAAGTATGTGCTTGAAGGAAAAAAACGAAAGATGAGCAGAAGTCCTCCATTAGGCCGGGGACACATGAGGACGTTACCTGTTTAAAGTATTTCTGTATTCTGGTATTCCAACTTTTCCATACCCACATAGCCCAACATCGTGCTTGTATGTGGAAATAAAATAATTCTGCATTAGTACAAGACGCCTCATTTCAGGATCGCAGCTGATACGCATCTACTGTATATACCTAAATAGAGACATTTGTTTTCATCCCGTGTGCTGAATGTAAATCCACGCTGAATCCCGCGCTAGTGCCCCGTTACACACAGAGGACTTGAACTCCATCAAATGAGATTGTTGCTCCTAATCCAGCGGATTAGCGATTGTCTGGCTGCAAACATGAAAAGCACAACCACCCGGGCAAGAAACCTGACGGCGGTCTACATATTCAAACTGCAGGCAAAATGCTGCAGGTGAGTATTTTCATGTGTTCGGAACAAGCGGTTGAGAGTAAAGTCTGCGAGCCACGCCTCGGAGTCTGCAACTGCGGAGACAGTACCCATACTTTGACCTGGACTGGTTCATGGACATCCAGTCAACACATGATAGAGGCCGAGCTTACATGATTAGTGCATGTCTATTGTCTTTCACGCTCTGCCAGCATTCAGCGATTCATGTACCATTTCAGTCAAGGATCTCTCTGGCGTCCCCTGCTCTTTCTCAGCGCTGCATAAGACAGAGGAATGACCTACAATCTGGGGGGCGGGGGGGGGTCCTGGTGCGGCGTGAAATTGTTTAGAAAGAAATTTGTAACCCCTAGTTTTGACAATGACAGACAGAAATATTGGAAATACTGCTTGTTGTGTCATTTGGATCCAGCTCAGCCAATGGGACGTTGCCGTCAGAGAGCACTTGTTAGGCAAAAACAAGCGAGGTCTTACATGAGGCTCCCTGTGGTCATTTACAATCACGAACAAACATTATCGGACGCTTTCACCCGAGATATCGAGAGATGGTGGGGAGAAAAATAACATACTAATCATGTTTTATAGTAGTAAAAGTCTAAATCTACTAGGCAAGGGAACCCAGGCTGCTTAAAGAAATATATTCCGGGGTTTGAAGCCAGGACTCTGGAGGCTTGAGGTCATGCAGGATGGTGCACTGATTTATATCATCACCCTCTTAAAATAACTGTGCCTGTGCCATGTTTTTTGTGGCTAAATCAACTCGTTATTCAATATATGGCTCAGTTTTGTGTGTTTTAAGAAAAACATGCAGAAAAATGGCGATTATTTTACGAAGGCGGGGATATGAGTGCCATATATTTTCAAGGATTTTGGAAATCATAAATATGATAAAAATAAATACAACTAAAAAGGCTTTTGAGTCCGATATTAGTTGCACTATTGACATAAACATCACATGAATTGGCTTGTATTTTGTGTTACGGTTTGTTGTCATTCGGCTGCTTCTGTTTGGGAGTGCAGTATTTCTTTTTCAATGACAGACACAAATGTTCCCCCGGCAAATATTCACACAAAAGGAGGGTTTCTTTATTGAACGTATCTTCAGAAAAAACGTTATCACAAATGCCCATTTTAATAACCTTCGAAAGGATTTTTTTTTCCCCCTTCAGAAACATCCCACCTTTGCAACAGATTCCTGAGATCGCAGCTGGTACTGTCAGGCACAGAGATCCCTGCCGAGGCCCATTAACATTCTCCAGAGAAGATGGTGAAAATTTTTCAGACTTGGGAATGTCATTGCTTTTTATGAAAAGTGACTTGTGACCTCACTAACGGTGAAACCTCACATGACAAAGATGGACAATGCATAAGATGTACATGGTGGAATGTCTTTAAATATAGTTTTTACACCCTATGCCTTTTACACTGTCAATCATTGCTTATGTACATCATGATAAATATCACCACACAGCGCATTTTCTATTGATTCAACAAAAATAGTGAGCAGGATGTTACATTCTCCAAGGAGAATTTTCAGTGATCATCTGACTCGGAAAGACCATGACTTTTAATAGTCACTTCCATATGAAATTATAAAGACAGTGATGCAGCACGACTGCCATCCTGCCTCTGCAAATGATATTTTTTTACCTTGTTTAATCACCACTTATTCCAAATGCCGGGTGGCAATTATGAGATCAGAGCAAATGAGGAGGATGTAAATAACTGCCGGTTCATTGAACAGCTCAACTGAAACAGCCAGGCAGCTTTGGCTGCCAGTAGACCTGCTCCAGATGGAACGTGTCCTGATAGAACTTTGTATCCAAAAAAGTGACGGGGGGAGCCAATGTGACCAGTGGGCCGGTGAACTGCTAACAGCAAACCATCTGTTTGTCTGCTAATGATCGGTAAACATGGCTTCATCAGCTACGGAGCGACAGAGCGGCCCCACAATTAGGGATCGATCAGATCAATAAATTTGACATTGTTTTTACGTATAGCCATTCAGAGTTAAACGTCTGACAATATATGTGTTTCCAATGCCCAACGGTATCATGATATGGTCCTTGCTGTCACAAAGTTAGGGAAAACTCTACCAAGCAATTCTGAAGTCATCCTGTCAATGGACAGGTGGGCAGATGCGAGAGAAAACGAGGTAATTCCACCTCCCCTGCTGGCTACAAATCCCTGAGGAGATCCGCGGTTTGAGCCGCGAAGCTCTGCTTTGTCTCGTCGTGACTGTGACCGGTCATGTCGAGGGTATGTGGGCAGCGGAATGAGAGTCGGTAATGTTTGTGAAGGGAGGAGCTCCTGCGCCAAGCTGCTCCCCCTGGGATCCCCCAGGCCGCCCCTGGCTGTACCCGGGACCAGTTATCTGCTTGGATTTGGGGCTGTGCCCACTGAGACGGACGTGAGGGACTTCCTGTGGTAAAAGCTGCGGTGTTCGATAGCCAGAGCTTTACGAAACTGAACCCACTTCATCTCAATATCAGTGAGAAATGAATAAAACAAATATTACGGCGGTTACAGTGCAATCTAAAAAAAAAAACAAAACAAAAAAAAGAATGAGTGTTACATAAGATTGGCAAGAAATTAGGAAGTATGAAAATCCAACTTGTTTTGAAAGTGTGTGGTTGTATGTGCTTGACAAGCCTTGAGGAATTACATCAGCGGGGAATTGGGTTTTTTCTTCCTGAGGCACAAAAATACCACTGTGATACTTGAATGGCTGCTGCACACAGGCAGCTACAGAGCAGGACTCCTTGCGATGAGACGGTCGGCTCCTTTTCCTTGACGACACTTTGACAGGACAAGAAGTTGCCAACACAGAGCCTAAGCTAAAAATGCCTAAGTCTCAAAGAAGCCTTTGCTCATGAGTACACGCTGCAGGGCAGAGCTTTACCAAATAAGCTCAGACAACGATAGAGCCCTAACCGCTGTTATCGATAGACTCGATAGAACAGATACCGTGGAGTAAGACAAAAGCTCTCAGTCAGAAATACCGCCATGTGTTTTGGAAAAAACATCTCTCTTTTTCCAAGCACAGACGTAAGATTTTGCATCATTTTATTCCATTTCTTGGGGGTGCTGTGACAAAATTCTCTTCCAACTACTCAATGAAGTCATCGCGCTCGGTGCCTGAGCTCTGAGGGCGAAGGACGTCTGTCTCCGGCTCTTTGGGCGACCATGCTGATAACAGGCTGTCAAGATGGCCTTCCCAGTCAGATCCCAGCTGACAGAAGCCAAGCATTCCGCTCGGACGTTCCTTTGAGGAGAGCTGAAGAGGAAAGGACTAAGAAGACACAGAATGCTTTTGTCTACGGGCCACGGCGAAGACATGTGGCTTTTGCTCTTCATTCCAGCCTTCACAGATGCTGAATGACATTTTTCAAACTGTAGCCCTTGTCATGAAAAGAGCAAACTGAAAACAACAGTGTTTCGTGATCGGTGGATAATCTCGTCAGTGTTTGGGTTTGAGGTGAGCGCGCTGATAGAGAGCAGGCTGGGTGTGCCTTGACAAACATCAACTACCTTTGACACGAGACAGCCAAAGTAGGCTTTTACAGGATCTCGCGAGGCCAATCTCTCAGAAACCCTCATTGGAAGGCTCTTTACCAAAACATTAACCTGACACATATTGATGGTGTAGTTAACAAAAACAGACGACGACAGAAAATACATCCATTTAGAACTGGAATGGACAAAGTGGTGCGCCAACAGGTAAAACAACTTATGAAGCAGAAAGATGATCGACATCAGCACAGAAATCAGTAATTGGAAGCGATGTCGGGAGGCGAATCGTGTTAATTTCAGGTAAGCTCAAGTTTCAACTCGGTGCAAAAGATCAAGCGGATGTACAATTCACAATTCATCGGGTGGGGAATTGCCCTCACGTCGCCTCCCAGGCGCTCAAGTTTCGTCCCTTCTTTTCTCGGGGATCGCCAGTCAAACAAAGGCAATTTTGGAGGGTAACAGTTAAATAATATGAGCGAGGTCGCCTGACGGGAGCACAGTTGTTGCCAAAATGTGACAGCAGAACTATCCAGCACTTTTGTGAAAGAAGCATACATCCGTGTCCCCTCGACGCGCGAGGAGCAGATGCTAGCAGAGGCGGCTCAGCTTCACATGCACAAGCTCATCCACACAATCACTCACATCTCTCTCCTCTTTGGAAATGCAAAAACATGACACTCCCTCCCCTGTTGCAATATCCGCTTTAAGACTTCCACACACGATATGTCCACATTTCATTGGCATCTTCAGAAAAGTCGATGGACCTTGTTGGAGTTGCTCAGTCAGAACTTGTCGGTACCTGTTCTAGAAAGGGCTGATAGCTTTATGGCTATCTCATATTGGCCGAGGCAGGCCTTTGACTTCAGTATGCACTGGCTGATATAAATCCATTCCCACCAGGCACCCGGGAGCCAATCTCCCATTCTGGGTTGAATGAAAGCTATCAGGCTTCACATTTGACAGCAGCCGAACACAATAAATGCAGGTCAGCTTGAGGTTTGGTAAATAAATGATTTAGATTTATCACCTAAGAGCTGGTAAATAGCAAAGGATCACAGCTCATACATAAACACTGTACAAAAAAACAAAGCATGAAGACAAGAAGAGGTGGAGAAAAACCATAGGGGTTGATGTTTCTTTCTGCGGTACCAACTTTTTATGCTCACAACTACAGGGTCCCCTTAAGATTCGTTCCTTTACCCGCCAGTGGGAGATGAGATAACTCGAGTCCAAAAGTTCCTTTTGGAAATTTACTGCCAGCTTTCACGTGTAAAAGCATTTTAAGTTTACTAA
This sequence comes from Fistularia tabacaria, assembly GCA_901007705.1. NCBI lineage: Eukaryota > Metazoa > Chordata > Actinopteri > Syngnathiformes > Fistulariidae > Fistularia > Fistularia tabacaria. Next base: position 51,234 of record CAAKHD010005394.1, read on the forward strand.
AAATGCATATAGAATCATGAATACTTACAAAATGCTAATGGTTCATTTTTGAGTATGTTTACTTCTACTTTAGTGCATTAAACTAAAATTACATTATTAGGTTAAATATAACTCATGTCAGCCAAATGCTGGAAATTTATACTTATATGTCAATATTGACATAAGATCAAACATCCACTCTCTGTCTGGCTGCGGTATTTAAATATAAAAATCAATATTCCACTGCTCCAACACTCCACAAGAGTAGGTCAACAATCATTTCATAAAACTGCACAAGAACTGGTCACATTCTACATTCATACATGTGTACATGTACATATGGTTGAACATACTACATTCTTGGTACTACATATTTGGGAATTACAAGCACCTTGCTGCTTCTTCTTCTTCTTCTTCTTTTGGGCTTTTCCCTTCAGGGGTCACCACAGCGAAGCAACCCTATTCTCTGTTCGCTACTCTCTCACTGAAGCTACCTTCATATCCTCTCTCACTACGTCCATAAATCTTCTCTTTGGTCTTCCTCTAGACCTCCTGCCTGGCAGGTCCAGCATCAGTTGACCAATATATTCACTATCCTCCCCCTCTGTACATGACCCAACCGTCTCAGTCTGGCTTCTCTGCAAAACATCTAACATGTGCTGTCCCTCTGATGGACTCATTTCTGATCCTCTCCATCCTGGTCACTCCCAAAGAGAACCTCAACATCTTCATCTCTGCCACCTCCAACTCTGCTCCCTGTCTTTTCGTCATTGTCACTGTCTCCAAACCATACAGCATCTCTGCTCTCACCGCTGTCTTGTCCACCTTTTCCTTTCATTCTGGCTGATGTTCTTCTATCTCATAGAACCCCAGACACTTTTCTCCACTCATTCCAACCTGCTTGAACCCGTTTCTTCACCTCTTTTCCACACTCTCCGTTGCTCTGGACTGTTGACCCTAAGTACCTGAAGCACCTTGCTTGAACAAATGAATCCTATGCAATGTGGCTCCTCCTTGGGATATTTAATGAAAGCGAGCAGGGAGATCTATTGGGATGGCTGTCGAATGTGTGGGAAACTTCAGCGAGTAACGTAATAATGACTCACTCACCTGCTTCTTGTTTTGTTTTTGTTTTTTCCCATTTCGGTTGTGACGAGACACCTTCACGGACAGCTCGTAAATCCGAGCTCCAACACCTGAACGCAACCCCAGAGAGGGCAAACCGGGAACTTACCTCAGGCGGGCTGATGTTGAACGCCTCGGCGATTTTCCCGTACAGCTCCTTGACGTTGCCGAAGCCCTCGATTCTGCCGGTGGGGCTGCCGTGGGCCAGCTGCGTGTGGAAGACCAGTTTGGGCCGCAGGCTGGCAGGTGGCGGCGGCAAACCCGCGCCGTTCGCCGCGGATTTACTCAAGCCCGCCGCACCTGCGTACCCGCCGCTCGTCTCCTCGTTGTCAACTAAGTGCTCTTTCGTCGACTTGTTCTTCTTCCTCCAGGGTCCCAGCGGCATTTTTCTTGTTTTACTTTTGTTTTTTTGTTTTTTTTCCCTGCTTTCTTCTTTCTGCGGTGTGAGCGGGGGTGGGGGGAAAGGGGGTGGTGGTTGTCCGAGCCGCCGCTACAACATTGAAGTAGCTAACCTGTTGCGTTCGAAGCCCCGGCGGTCCCGTCGTTTTCTTCACCCACTTCCTCCTTCGCTTCCAGTCCCCCCTCCTCCTCCTCCTCCACCTCCTCCACCTCCTCCGTCTCCTCCTCCTCTCCCTCCCGCCGTTCTCTCACCTGGAGGTGTTGCGTCGTTCCCCGACTGACTATTCAACAGGTGGATGGCGGGTCGGGTCCGGTCCGGTAAGCGACTGCGACCCGAACCGGTCAAGAGAGGCCGCTCCGCGGCTAACAATAACGGCTGTGTTCGCCCGTCCGTCCGTCAGCGTGCGGCGGGACGCAGGCGCAGTGGGGGTCGGTCACCTGGGCAGCCGTAAAGCCGCCCCCAAAAAAGGCGCTGCACATCAATAAAGTTTCGCGATTATTCTGTTTTTCTTGTTAATTTGTTTTGGGTTTTTTTTTTTCTTTTGGAAAACTATGGAAATGTGCCGCTGGGGTCCCACGATGCCCGCTCCACCCCTGGTTTATGGGGCTGCAGATACCCCACTAACTGGCTGGAGTGAATTTCGAGGGGAATTAGTCTGTCAACAACTGCAAATAACAATGAACCTGTTTGTTTGTTTTTCAAAATACAACCTTTAACAAATATAAAGTGACAGTGAAAAGCAGCGATGATTCATTTTGACTGATTTTCACTCATTTGGAGCATGTAAAAAGCACACGATACAATGTTTTCTTCTTCAACAAGGGGCAAGACTGAGCCTGTTTTCATGACGTAGAGAAGTTGCAGTATACACTTGGGTGGAAACATTGTACCTGCATGACCCCCACGGTGGTTTAACTATTCGCTCAAGGGCAATTGAGAATTCGGACGTGATGTTTTGGATTGTAACGTCGGTAAAAAGATGATCCGGCAAAAATAAATCGTCACTGTAAACAGCAGGATAATATGTACAGAGGTTTTGGGTGGACAGGCGAGGACAATTTTTGGATGTTTTAAATAATAATTAAGACAAAACACTCGCTAACGTGTTAAGTAGTGTTGGTCCAAGCAATAGAGTACTTCAGTTTTTTCCGACTTATCGCAACACCTGTTCATTTTTGGAAATTTTATCAAGTTTTCTCTATTGTTTTTTTGCACGACCTCACTGACCACATTGCTCATGTGGGTTATTGTTTATTGCAGACATTGCACTCTGCATTTTGTATTTTGTATTGTTTGAAATGTTCCTGTCCAGTCTTTGTTTCCCTCCACATCAGCACAAGGTGTGACTGTCAACTTGTGTCTGTGAACACACTTGATCCTGATTATTATTATATCTTTTCAATTGTTTGTGCTGATTGAGTTTAGATTAGACTGTAATATTACGTATCACAGTTTTTCCAAATGAAAATATCCCAGGTACAATATCACGCTGAGATGATATTGGCAGTCGACCGCTGCAGAATATCGATGACCTCCGCGAAGCAAATTCCTGTTAAACCGAATGAAGTATTTATCATCTTTGCCGAAGAATTCTCCGTTGATGTTACGACTGGAGCTGAAACAACGAGTTGATCAATGAAATTGTCAGAAAGCGATTATTGTTTAATGGTTTGTTGCTTTACCATTTTATATGAATATAAACTGGAGTTTAACACCTTATTTACTTACAGTAAATGCACAGTTGTTTTCACAGAAGTGCAGCTACACCAAATAAACAAACCAAAACATTTTTTGCCCAGAGCTCATCGAGAAGTTATCCGATGGTTTTCAAGAGATAGTCTTAAAATAAGGTATTGTCTCAGTTCGAGAAAGAAACTGCCTAATAACAACAGAAAAATCAGAAAGGCTGAAAATCATCCAAAAAGAACATGAACATAGGACATCGGTTAGCAAAACAAGAACATAAGTAGCGTTAGCGCTTCCGCCTAACAGCAAGAAGGTCCCTGGTTGAAGTCCGACAGGGAGCCTTTCTGATCAGACTCTACATGTTCTCCACGGGTCTGCGTGGCTTTCCTCCGGGCTCCGGTTCCCTCCCGCAGTCCGAGACCATGCAGGGGGTTCATTGGAGACCCCGAATTGCCCAGACACGTGACTCAGGGAGTGAATAGTGGTTTCCGTCTCTATGAGCGGCCCTGTGATCGACTTGCGACCGGTCCAGGGTGAACCCCGCCTCGACAGCTGGGATAGGCTCCAGCACCCCTGCAACCCTGAGTGCAGGACAAGCGGTTTAGTTCATGATTACCAAAAGTAGATGGACTCTTTTTTTTTTTCATCTGGAATCACACCTGAATGTTCAAACAGCCAACCAGGGATGTCTGGTCGTCAAAGCTAAAATTAAGATGGGATTAAAGTGACGTCTATGGCACAGTTAATCAATTTGTTTACTTTATCAAACATACCAAAAACTGAACGTCTAAATATGGCAATCTGTTTTTTGGTTTCTTTCCTCCCTTCATATTTTCCCATCACAATGCATGGTGTGTGTTCGAAGCACCAAGTGCCAGCTTTTTGAACGTTTTTAAAAATAGCAACAAATAGTAGTTATCGCCGTCTTAAGAGAAATATTTCCCCGCTTGGAAATAAAAACATGAGTGGCGGCCCAGAGGCCCTCTCTGTGCCATGGAATGGTCCCTCTGAGGGCCCCTCAGCCACGATGAGTGATGTGGCGGCCCCTGGTGGACGTGTAAAAGCCCCTCTGCTGGCAGCCGGCAGCAGCAGCTGAGTCCCCGCTGCTGTATTTATAGGTTCGACCATATATTCACAGAGGATTATTTTAATATTGACCTTCACATGTCAAAATATACTGCATACTTTTAAAAACATCAGAATAATCACATTTGGCTATTAAAATATACTTTTCGAGAACCGTTCTGAGTAATCGTATTCAAAGTCTTTCATGACTTTGACTAGGGCTGATCAATATTTGGAGTTTTAAAGCGATCAGTTCATAGCAGTTAAGATTTTAAAGCCGTTAGTCAGAAAGAGCTTTTCTGGATTCACCAAAAGCCTCTCCGTGACTGAAAAAACAGCTCAAAATCGCCTCCTGTGATGGAAATATTTGTTTTAAAATTCACGCTCATGATCTTTACAGGGTCTAAAATGCACATGATGGCGATCCGGTCGCTGGACCAAGTGGCGAAAACCTCCCATCTGTGACGGTAAAACAAAATGTGAAACAGGAGAATGGAATCGCGGCGAGGCCGTCTTGTCCCATCTCAAAAGCGGGACATTGCCGTTTGGCACTGTAGGTTTCTTTGGGGGGGGGGAAAAAAAGGACAAATATGTCCGACCAACAAAAACATAAAGTTAAATTAGGAAGGGCCCAAATACATGATATGAGTACGACCCACACAGTCTCACACTTCTATCAACTTGGCGGCATGCACGGTATTTGGGGAAAAAAAAAAACACCATAAAGGTCGAAAACAGAAATTGCACATTCATTAGGAGGTTGGGGGGGTGGGGGGTGAAGTCCGTCCGTCCGTCCATCCGTCCGTCCGCCCGCGTGCTGTCAGAACCATGTGGGTCTTTGTGGTTTGGCAACCGAGGCGAGAATCGCATCTCCCCCTCACCCTAAGCTGGTAAATGCCGTTTCAGGACGTCTCTGGCGTTGCCGGGCAACGAGTCGGGAAAGTTCACGTCAAACTCGACCACCAGGTCTCCTCTCTGCTCCGGGTTCTTGGGGTAGGGGAGGCCCTGCCCGGCCACAGTCTTTCTCATGCCCGGTTTGACCACGTCCGTGATCTTCATGTTGCACGTCTTCCCATCTATCGTCGACACGGTAACTGAGCATCCGCATAGCGACTGCGAAGACAGGAAGACAAGACGTCAGCAAACGTGTCTTCGTACTGGCTGAAACGGTCGTGTTTCATTGAATTGATATTTAAACTTTACTATTTTTACTGCGGAGCGACAACACTGCCTTTATATTGATATAAAAAAAGGGAAAAAAGTTCTCATTAACCGCAGGACGAATGAAAGGATGCAATTCTTTTCTTATTTTAGTCGTAGCAATCGGCAATTATGCGCACTTTTGCGAAAAATCAAGACAAATGAATAAGAGTGATTGACGTGACGACACATGATTTTTTTTTTAAACACATTTACAGTAGAAATACCGCAAAATGTGACAGCATATTTTAAATAGATAGCTTCTATGTAAAATACTCGATCAACACCTGGTCACTGGATTCATTGAGACTTTTGCAATTTGGTTGAATGTTGGTTGTTTTGTTCTTTGATATATCGCGCAGAATTCCACATTACGTGCTTTTTTCACGCGACGTGACGAGGCTGGATTCTTAACATCGACCTGAAATCCTGCTTAAATGTCAATGTCAACAAATATTGATGACTCTTTTTTGCGTCATGAATACTTCCAATATTGACACTGTTAATGTGTAGATGTGCTTACTATAGAAAGAATGATTTAACAGTATCAAATAGATGTGATGGACCCTGTATGCTTTGGGTGGTGAATGTTAAAGCTGTTTGACGGGCTACATTAAGCTGGGTCAAGAACTTGATTCCCTGTGGGATTACAAGGCGTTTAAATATATGTTCTGAGTTGCGGGCATGAATCACACCGAACCGGTGGGTCTAGAAGAGTCAGCTATTCAGAGAAGAGCCGGAGCGCATCGGAGAGTAGGAGGATTCCTGTGAGTGCATCTTGCAGCCGGTGCCCGTGGGCGGCCGCCGCCTCCCTGCCCTCCCTGCGATACAGGTGCTATTTCTCAATGATGACGTTCCGGCTTACATAAGCGCGTCGCTACGCTCACTTAGCGCCGTCGCTCTTCCCAGGGAAAACAATGAAACGGTCACACGTGACTTATATCTCCAGCAGGGAGCTTTTTTTAAAACCACTACGCTCACTGGAAGAAGGGAAATGGCCTCACCTGTCGAAGGCTCACGCGCACAGGATACACAATGTTTGAGCCTTCCCGCCTGAAGTGCGGGTGCGGCTTATCCTTGATGACGAACACAATATCGGCCGGGATGGTGTTGGGCGACTCGTCTCCTTCTCGCGGGAACGTGATCTTGGTTCCCTCCTTCCAGCCGCGCTTGATCTCAATGGTGAGAATCTTGTCCTCCGTGCGCATGGTCCTGCCGTCGGGGTTTAATCTTTTGCGCGAGATTTTCATCCTCTTGGTGCAGCCGTGGAAGACCTCCTCCAGGGAGACCCTCAGTTCGTGGATAATGGCCGGGTCCTGCTTGCGGCGCTGGTGGCCCCCGAGGCCGCCGTGGCCGTCACGGGGGAACCCGTTCATGTTGAAGCTGGTGAACGAGCCAAAGGGATCGTTTCCGTCGACCTCCATGTCCTCGTCGTCCCGGCCGTTGGCCTTACGTCCAAAGAACATCTCGAACGGGTTGGAGCCGCCGAAGAAAGTGGCGAACGTGGCATGGGGATCCCCGTGGAAGGTGTACGTGAAGGTGCTGCCCTGCCCGTCGCTCGTCGGTCCGCTTCCTCCCTTAAGACCTGCCGGACGGAACAAGAACAAAACCATTCAACTGTGACCGTGACAGAAGCAGAACTGAGCAATGCAGAGAACTCTGTGTTGTGTTTGACCTACGGTAAAGGGCTCCATTTCCTCACTGCATATTTCACTGGAATCCAAAATTCCCGTACATGCACGTTACAGATAAGATAGGATAAACTTAAGTGATCCCGCGACAGGGGAATTCAATTGCCACATAAGAAAGAATATGCAAATAAGAGCATGGGTACAAAATGAGGAAAGACTATATACAATACACACATGAATACAAGATATAAAAGTAGAAAAAGAAAGGAAATAAGAAATGAAAGAAATGCCTTGTGCAGGGAACGGTTGGAGAATAGCTGATGAACAGTGAACATGATGTGGGCAGTAAAAAGGAAAGGGTAATAGGCAAGGTGTCCTGGAAAACGTACAAAAATGGAATAAATATAAATATTTCATGTCAATAATCAATTTTTCCAGTCCGGTCAAGCAGGACCAACCCCACAGGCCAAAGCTTAACCTCCCCGTTTTGAATTCCGAAGGCCTTTACGCCCTCCTTCATGGCCACAGACAGCAGCAGCAGCATCTGAGCTCACTCAGACACGGATCGACACTGAGGGCAGCGGGCCTCCGGGCGAATATCAATAATACCAGAGATGTAAGAGACGCTTTTGAACATTCTGCACCAAACGTAGAACAAGATATTATCAGAGATTGACAATTTTTCAATCCTTTTTCTTCCACTCGCCGGAGACAACTGTGATTTGTGCAGAGGAAGACTAACAAGCCGGAGTTTGTCTGTGGTGGTTCTCAGTCGTCCGGGTCAGGGTGAATTCTTGTCAAAATCTTCTTGTCTTCGTCCGAGAGAGAAGAAGCCTCTGGGATGAGGGGGGAAACGCCTTCAAGTGAAGAAATTCAAGTCCAGTTGCCACGACAAGGAAGATTTCGACAAGAATCCAGAGTTTGTTTGGACTCAGTGTGAGAAAAAGGTGCTGCGGCGTCCTTGTCTGCCACGGAGGTCACTATTTTATTTTGCGACTTCACACTGACATAGCCGTATTTTGGGGGGAAACTGATATAATAAGCGACGACGACTGTGGCTTGCATCCTAACACAATACCTGTTGATTCCATGCAATGGTTTTGAAAGATATAAATGTTACTCTGTGGCAAAGTTCTCCCGCTTAAGTCTAATTTGGTGGGTTTACTTGGGTGGGGGTTCACACTGGATGTCGGTCACATCGTTTTCTTGTTCGAACGGCAAAGACCAGTGACACGACTGTCCCGAAATGACCCTCTGCCGGCGGGTGGTAGGCGGCTGTGGCTCAATTAGAAAGGCGCGGCGTCCGTCCAATCGGAAAGTATGGCGGTGCGTACCCCGGCTCTGTCTGCATGCCGAAGTCGGGCGAGACACTGAACCCCAATCCCAATGGCCTGGTTAGTGCCTTTCATGGCAGCTCTGCCACCATCGCTGTGCGAGTGTACGTGTGAATGCTATCTAAAGCGCTCAGTGGAGAACATTTACCATTTCCTACAAGGTCAGTGATGAAGGATCCAAGGTTTCAAACTGATCAAAAACAACCAAACCCTCGTGTAGGTGGTTGGGCATCGGCCTTCTCTGGTGTCAGGCCGATCTGTCAAGAGGTCACAGTCCACTTCCATCCACTGGAACCCTTTTCCGAGGAAAGTGGACTAAACACCACCAAAGCAGGAGGGCTCTTTTCTGCTTTTAGAAAAGGAGAAGCGGCACATGTCAGAGTTCCTGGTCATTATCGGGATACGTTACGCCATTCGACTATGGCAGCATCACTTATTGGAAAGGGAAAATCAATTGAATGATTTTTTATTTCCTTTTTTGGAAGTAAAGAGTTGGATGGGCGGTCAGAGAACTCACTCACTTCCTACATAAAACCATAAATGCACTGAGCAGCTCATCATTGGTCCACCTCTGCCTCTTCTTATTGGATGAACGGATTTTTGTCCCAAGACCACAATGCAAGACCACAATGACACATCTCAGTGGAAAGTGAAGATCCCAGGTCCAGATCCAGGCAAATGTCAACCAGAACACGGAGTCCACTTCGATGTCGTGGACATTCTAATGGCCAGTAGGCGATTCCATGTGTGCCTGCTGAATGTGAACCAGGAAGTCACCGCTCAGTCTTGCTGACATTTTTGTCCGAAATGTAAGTGTAAGACTGGCAAGATGGAGAAGGTTACTGTCCTTAGGTTGTTCCCTTCAGGGGTCTAACCCTCTAACCCTCTCCTCTCACACCAACAAACTTCATGTCCTCTTTCACAGCATCCATAAGTCTCCTCCCTGGTCTTCATCTAGACCACCTACCTAGCAGTTCCAACCTCAGCATCCTTCCACCCAGATCTTCATCATCTCTCCTCTGTTTGTGTCCAAACTATCTAAGTCTGACTTTATCTCCAGAATATCTATCACATCACCCCCTTCCCACCTTTTCTTTCATTCCTCTGAATCATACCTGACACTTTTCTCCACCTGTTCTGTTCACCTACTCTGAGCTGTTGACCTAAAGTCCCTAAAATCCTCCATTTTAATTTCCAACCCCTGTAGCCTAACCCTTCCACTTGGGTTCCTCTCATTCAGCCACATGTATCCTGTCTTACTGCGACTGACCTTCATCCCTCTCCTCTCCAAGTCATACCTCCACCTCTCTAGATGTTCCTCCACCTTCGCCCTGCTCTCACTACGAATCACAGTGTCATCTGCAAACAAACATAGTACAGGGTGATTCCTGTCTTGCCTCCTCTGTCAGCCTGTACGTCACCATAGCGAACAAGAAGGAGCTCACAGCTGACCCCTGATGTATTCCAGCCTCCACCTCACCACAGCACATCTCGCATACATGTCCTGCACCAGTCTAAAATACTTCTCTGCCACTCTGGACTTCCTCATGTAACACCATAGCTCCTCTCCCGGCACCCTGTCGTATGCTTTTTGTATGTCTACAAAGGCACAACGCAGCTCCCTCGGACCTTCTCTACCAGCATTCTTGAGACAAATACTGCATCTGCAGTACTTTTTTCTAGGAATGAAACCAAACTGCGTCTCACACAACCTTTCCCTCCACCTGCTCCCTGCTCTCACTGCAGATCACAATGTCATCTTCAAAACCTCACATTCCACGGAGATCCCTGTCCAACCTCCTCTGTCAGCCTGTCCGTCACCATCGTGAACAAGAAGGAGCTCACAGCTGACCCCCTATGTAATCCCACCTGACGTACATGTCCTGCACCAGTCTGACATACTTCTCTCCCATTCCAGACTTCCTCATACAACACCATAGCTCCTCTCCCGGCACCCTGTTGTATGCTTTTTGTATGTCTACAAAGGCACAATGCAGCTCCCTCGGACCTTCTCTGTGACCTTCTCTCTACCAGCATTCTTGAAGCAAATACTGCCTCTGTAGAACTCTTTCTAGGCATGAAACAAAAAACTGCTGCTCAAACAAACCTTTCCCTCCAACTGCTCCCTGCCCTCACGACATCACAACGTCATCTGCAAAACAATACATTCCACAGAGATTCCTGTTGAACTCTGTGAGCCTGTCCATCAGCGTACCGAACAAGATATGCCCGGAGCTGATCCCTGATGCACTCGCACCTCCGCCTCGAACCCCTCCTACGCACCTCACCACCACCTCCCTCCAAACACACAAATATCACAAATAATGACAGCAAATCCTGAATCCAACTGAAATCCAGATCTTAGATCTGTTCATCGTGACGATTTTGAGGCACATCCCCAGGTTCTCGCTCCACGGCGCCGTCACACTTTTGGTTGTTCGATTGCTCAACATCAGATCCCCATACGCCCTTTGCTGGTTTTAAGCCCCCTCCTTTCCCCCCCTCGCACACACAGCACACACACACACACACACACACACACACACGTTTATGAGCAGCACAGCCGGTCGTTTCCTGGTGGCTGGCTGAGGATATGGGGCTTCTTCAAGCCGGGCTTCTCACCCTCGACCAGCTGGTTGTGGAGATAAAATGTGCCTTACGGGGACGCAAGGGGGTTCGGCTGGGAAAGATCCTTATTTTGAATAAAAGAATAAATCAATCAATAAAAAACCCTGTCTGATGAGTCGGACAGCTGTTTTCCGGGCCTGCTGGTGAGACCACAACCCGGAGCCAGCTGTGTTTTACATCTTTCCAGGCCTTTTTATTTCTTTTTTTAATTTTATTTTGCAACAAAGCAATACAACGAATGTCACCCCCCTAACCAGCACCCTTCTCCCCAAAGCAAAATGCAAAATTAAAAAAAAAAACAACAACCATAAAACCTTTACCTTCTTCACCATACTGGTCATAGATCTCCCTTTTCTTTGGATCACTCAGGACTTCATAAGCCTCCGCGATTTCTTTGAATTTCTCCTCGGCGGCTGCAGACTTGTTCTTGTCTGGATGCCATTTCAGGGCTTGTTTCTTGTAGGCTTTCTTGATGTCCTCGTCCGTCGCCCCTTTGGAGATCCCCAACGTTTTATAGTAATCTTTCCCCATTTCTTTTTTCAGCCTTTTTTTTAGGGAGGAAGAGAGAGAGTGTGAGAGAGAGAGAGAGAGAAAAGCCCCTGCAGGAGAGCTGCTGTAGCCTGGCTCCGATCGACGGATGTTCTCGTTTGCAAAGATCCGGCTTTCAGTCCGGACTTATGGACGAGAAGAGGAGTCCGAGAACAGGATGAAGACCATTTAGAGGCGATTAGTCAACACTGTGGAGCCCCTGTTATTTATCTGTGACTGGATGACCCTCTTTAAATAGACGCATCTCCCTCCCCTGCAGCCCCCGGCGCCAACGTCAAGCTAGCAGCGGTGAGGGTGATTCTGCTTCCGGTGCTCGAGACGCTACAGGAATGGGATGATGTCAGGGAGGCTGGGACGCGCATGCGCGCGGACGCAATTCTTCAATATTCTTCTTTTTTTTATTTTTTTTCATTTTAAAACATGCGTAAAGGCTTTAGAATTTTTTTTTTGTTTTCATTTTTGAACTGGAATCTTTTCCATGAATTCACCCCCCCTGCTATTCTCAATGTCACATTCAGCGGGGTTGCCCTAGTTTTTAAGCCGTAATTAAATAATTATTCAAAAAAAAAAATAGTGTTTCCACAGGCCTGTGCTGTAATTTTACACCAAACTCCAGAAATAGGCTGTGTTTTATATCAACGGTTTCAGTCATTGCATGAGTTTGCGGATGTTAACTTTCTATTTGAGAAAGCTTATACTTAGCACTAGGCTACCCGCTAGTTATGCTGCAGTCGGCTTACTCTGCCAAGGGACATTCCATGATTTGATCCCAGGATAACGTCTCTTCTTCCTCCCTCACTTCCTGTCCTGTCTGCCACTCGTGTCCCTCTAGTGCCTGTTAGTAACCTCATGGTTCCCATGTTCCTCAGGTTCCCAGGGGACGTGGCCTGACCTATTGCAGCTCACCAGGCATCCACCACTGTTATCTATTTCATGAATATTAAAGCTATAATTGTATCATATGTAAGAAGAGGCTTCGATAATGAATGAAAAATCAGACAGGTGGACTTCACTTTCCTTTCCATCCTTCCTGGGTGCCAGAGTCATTGTGTCATGTCTTCCAAAGATTGTGTGCTTCCTCCCCTCAGCAAAAATTCCTTTTTTTGATTGAAGTGCTGGAATCGGGCTCAGCTTAAGAAACGCCCTGTGCAGTAAAAGCGTCTTCTTCCTGTTGTTGCAAATTCCTGAGCGACGCCTCTGCAGAGTTTTCCCTCCGCAAGGCTGTTTCACATTCACTGATGATGGCCAAACGGTGCCAGTTTTCCTATGTGCACTGTTCATGACATCACAAATATTTTAAAGGCCTTGTGGGTCCAATACTGAGCGGCTCAACCGGGAAATGGAAAACTGAAGCTCTAAAAGGAACAAACTTTGGATTTCACAGTGAATAGGGTGTGTGTGTGTGTGTGTGTGTGTGTGTGTGTATAAATATATATATATATATATATATATCTCAGGGTGTTGGGGGATGCTGGAGGCGGGGTTCACCCTGGATGAGTGGATCGGCCATATATACAGACAGACAACCATTCACTCGCTCACCCATTCGGGGCAGTTTTTCCCAATTTGTTTTTGGACCGTGGGAGGAGGCCGGAGAACCCGGAGGAAACCCACGCAGACACGAGGAGAACATGCAAACGCCACACAGAAAAGTCCAACCAGGGTCCTTCACTGCTTCACTGGTCTTTCCTCCACTGCGCCACTGTGACGCCGATATAATAACTTTGGATTTCACAGTGAAGAGGGTGTATATATAATATATATATTATATATTATCCAATATAAAAGAATCAGCTCAAGCATCCCCCGCACCCTGAGTGCAGGATGAGCGGCAGCTAAGCAACGAATTATGGGTGGATGGATAAGAAATATAATATAATATAATATAATATAATATAATATAATATAATATAATATAATATAATATAATATAATATAATATAATACTGAGTGACACAGAAAACCGAAGCCCTAAAAGTAACAAACTCTGGATTTTATAGAGAAGAGGGTGTATATATATGGGAATATGAATATATACATATATACACACACACACACACACACACACACATATATATATATATTTATATATTTATATGTGTGTGTGTTTTACATACACACACATATATATAAAATATAATAACTTTTGATCTCGTAGTGAAGAGGATGTGTGTGTATATACATACACACACATATATATAAAATATAATAATAACTTTTGCTCTCGTATTGAAGAGGGTGTCTGTATATATATATGTGTAATATATGATATATTCTATGTATATAATATAATATGGAAAACTGAAGCAAACTTTGGATTTCACAGTGAAGAGGTTGTGTACATATATATGTATATATATGTGTGTGTGTGTATATATGTATGTATGTATATATATGTATATATATAGTCACATTGTATTTACATCTCAGTGACATTCGCACACCTTCATTTGCTGCTGTTTAGTTCATCTGTATTATGCAACTACCACTTGTAGTTTGTATTTTGTAAAACATGCTGCCGTGAAAAGGGGGCGCTGTCAAATCCAGTTTCAGTGAGCATCTAATTTAGACTCTTATTTTAGCTTGTATTTTGGATTCTTTGACGAGGCGGAAGACATCGGTTGTGTGTTTATATGTGTTAAAAAAAATGAGGATGCTAATAATAATAACTAATGATTTTGCAAGAATCCAAAATCAGGGTAATTCACAAAATAACAATAACAATAACAATTTAAAAACCGTAGAAATATTGATACTTATTTCAGTTGATTATATAGCCATGAATGATGGGTTTTATTTTGAAAAGGCATTTAGTTCTATTGAATTCTGTGCAGCTTTACACCAGCCACCAGAACCCAGCAGCTTTTTCTAGAAAGCAAATGCTGAGGGTGTCATTCTCTATAATGGGGTGTTTTACTCATCATCCAGGTGAGAGAAAAGTCCCGCTCACGACAGTTATAAATGTGGCGTCGTCGCCGCCAATGCCGATCCTCTCCACCCCGAAGCGGGTGAACAATGCGAAAACGCGGGCATGTCACGGAGGTGAGATGTCCGGTCACTGCGTGTCCCTTTTGACCTTTGCAGAGGCTTCGCGTCGCCACCCCTCAAGAGAAGCTCTTTCATTCAGAAATACAAAACACAGTCGTATTTTGAATACTAATATGGGAAGATATTTCAGATCACAATGTTGGAGCTGAATCGTCTAATTTTCATCCATCGTAATTTTTCACCTGTCACTTCAAAAGTATTTGGTTTGCAAAAAAAGAAATGGCCAAAAATGTTTTAAAATCCAGGTTCTTGACTGAAAACTCACATCTCGGTCAGTCCTTGTGATGAATCCATTTTCTTTCATCTCGCCCATTTTTTTGTATTTTTTTGTATTTTTTCCCCTTCCTCTGAGTCCTTTTTTTTTCTTCAATGTCAGACCGATCCCAAATAAAAAAAACCAACAAGAAAATAAACTAATTCAGATAAACACCAAAGAACCAAACTGTCACTTCTTGTTAAAATGGATACACTCACCGTTCTCCAATGTGATGACTGCAGGCTTCTCCCCAGCCGGGGAGCCGCGATGTGATGGCTGACCTCGCCGCCGCCAATGCTTCTACCACAGCGCCACCTGCTGTCCTGTGGAGGAGCTGAACGCCGTGCTGCTGCAGAGGTAGTCCTCGGTGAGTCAGCGTCCGGGACGGAAGGACCGCAGTGACATGACCTCTGATGACTGTCAACACGTAGATCATCTGTCACAGCGACTGAAAGCCGGCTGCCTTTTCCTGAATTTGCTCTGAGCCCGCGATGGACCCGTTTCGGGATTTATTCGCCAAACTGGACGAGAACCGGGACGGCTTCGTCTCACTGGCAGAGCTGCATCATGAAATGACTAAGCACGGGATCTTCTCGGCGGACGGGAAGGCCCAGGTAACGCAAACGACTTCATTCATTGTTGGTAAACGACAGCGGCGATGTGACATTTTCCCCACTTCCCCAGAGCATCATCGACGCTTATGACAAGGACAAAGACGGGCTGCTGGACTACGAGGAGTTCCACAGCTACATGACGGACAGGGAGAGGAAATGGAAGATTCACTTTCATGACCTTGACAAGAACAAGTGCGGTGAGTAGCGGGGACCCAGGCGAGCGTGTTTCTATCTGACATAGTGGACATGCAGGCGCCTGCGTGAGACTGCAGTGAGTATATGGAATATTAACTCCATTTAATTTCACTATTTTGTCACATGTATGAAAAATATTTCCAGGGAGGGGCCCAGACGGTCCATTAATATAAATTGAAGATACTATTTGACCCCATAAAATGTATATTGTTAAAAATAATAAACAAGTGTGTTCTATTTATTGGTGACACGTTGCACAGCCCAGGAAAGTGACCCATTGCCCTGCAGCAGTTCATACATCCCAGAAACATGATAACACACAGTCTAATCTGTGTCTCTTTTCTGATCAGGCGTGATTGACCAGGAGGACATCATATGTTTGTTTAAGGAGTTAGGAGTGGCCGTATCAAAGCAGGGTGCAAAAAAAATTATACAAATGTAAGATTCATTTTTTATTTTGTGCCAACTACCTCGTACTGATTGAACCGATGTTGCGCAAAATTGAATGAAAAACTGTGGATGTTTTGGTTTATAGTCATCGCACCACCAGAAGAGCAAGGATAGATTTCAGTGAAAACTTCATTTGGCACGCAAATTTGCACAAACATACCATGGAGGTTTCGGTGTATTTTCCTCTGATGCGTTACGATTATATATTCCAATGGGATTCCCACTCCTCTGTCGCTTAGTTTTCGGACAAAGGCTGCTCGACACCCAAGGCAAAATTCAGTTCATGTGCTTACATCTGATTTTCTAGTGGACGAAGCTTTACTACAGTAGATATATGGAACTCATAAAGATTTATAAAGATTTATAAATATAACTTTTCTACGTGAGAGAATGAATGGTTCTATGAGACCATAAATAATGCATGAATAAAACTGTTTCATGATCATAACATGTTGCATAGGCCTGCATAATTATGGATACAATGTGTGTGTATGTATGTGTATGGGTAAATATAGACATAATATAGACATACATATAAATAGTAGAGGTAATTGAAAGGACGAAGACAACAGCAAGGATAAGAATAGATAACACATTGACAGCAAAATATACAGAAAATGAAAATGAAAATGAAAAAATGATTAAAAAATAGATCAACTGGATGAGGATGGAATGACCACAACAAGGATAGAAATAAGTGACAGAGTGACACAACAACAGGGACAAAAGTAGACAACAGAATGACAACAACAAGAAAAAAACAAAAAAAACAACAGAATGACGACAATCAGGATTTAAAAAAAAGGTAACAGAATGGCAACGACAAGGATAAAAATAGATAAGAGTATGAGGACATGGCATGTGTGAATGAGTGAGGTAGTGAGGCGGTGATAGCACAGATGCACCTCTGGCCGGCCAGAGTTGTGTGCTGTCCAGACTGCTGTTATAGCCTCGTGGCCGTGGGCACTAAGCAGCGTCAAGATAAGCGGTCGAGATAAAAACTGAATGAATTAACTTCTTCATGATCATAACATGATGCATGCATAAATATGTATACTATGTGTATGTATTTGTATGGTTGTATTCATGCACATTTTCACCTCCTTAAAATAATCTCGTTTTTCAGAAAGCACCAAAAACTGAGGCATATGTTGAATAAGGAGTTGATTTAAGCCCCCGAAAATTTGTGGGGGTCAAAAATCGGCCGAGACGGTCACTTTTGTGTAGATATGTTGTGAATCTAGCCGTAAAACACGTGGACCTGCAGGGTGTTCATGTGCATGAAGTACATGCATAAACATAAACATATGTAAATACATGGTTGCATGTCTCTAAATGACGTGTGAACAATACAGTAAATATTTGTATGTCTCCAAATGTGGCCTTGTGATGGATCTAGGGTGAACCTTATCTCTCGCCCAACAAGATAAGATAAGATAATACTTAATTGATCTCCAAAGGGGAAATTCTTTTGTCACAGCAGCGCAACAATAACTACATCAATAAGTATGAATATACATATAAATAAGAGAGACAATTAAAAGATTGTCAAAAGATATCTAGAAAAAAAAAGAATAGGCAGAAAGGTGAACAACAACAGGGACAGAAAAGACAACGGAATGAAAAAAAACCCGAAAACAAAATAAAAATAAATTAATAAAAAACAGCAAGGGTGAGAATAGACAAACTAAAAACCAAAAACAAGGGCAAGAATAGAAACAGAGTGACAACAACAAGGAGGGCAGCGGGGATTTACACAGGATAGCGCAGGATAAACTATACAGATAGAAAATGAATGAATGAATGAATGTAGCTACCAACAAAAAAAAAAAAGGCGAGTAAAATGTTCAAATTTACCCGAGCCCTAATTCTGCGATAAACCCTAGAATTGGAGCAAATCCCCCACCCTTGTTCTAATGAGTCTTACGAAGTAGCAGAACTTAATAAAACAAATAATCGTAATATAGTAGAAAGTTAAACTTTTTTTACTGTCTTGGATGCTGAGCAGCCGGATTTCGTCTCAGGCTGCTCTATTCTCGTGTCCCGGTGACATTTCACAGGTTGCTCCGGCGGCACAGATTCACAGTGTTTGCTTACAAAACACGCACGTCTGTTTGAGAACCTTTATTTTTTTCGACGATTAAAAAAAATAAATAAAAATAGCTAGGAGGCTCAGCCGCCCGCTCTCGTGTTTCCTGACGACAGTATGGATAAAGACGATTCAATGACGGTAGACTGGGAGGAATTCCTGCACCATATTATCCTCAACCCTGCGGACAACAT
Source organism: Fistularia tabacaria (assembly GCA_901007705.1). Taxonomy (NCBI): domain Eukaryota; kingdom Metazoa; phylum Chordata; class Actinopteri; order Syngnathiformes; family Fistulariidae; genus Fistularia; species Fistularia tabacaria. Next base: position 69,677 of record CAAKHD010005394.1, read on the forward strand.
CGGAGAGCTGGTGTCGTCATGGAAACACGGCCTGGTGAGAGCCTGCGGCGTCGTTTTACTTTGTTTTGCATGGGAAATAAAAACACATCCGCCAATTCGGACCCTCGACCATTTCTCACTTTGGTTCAAGTGCGGTTCTTTCATCACTATTTTTCCGGTTCAGACTTCTTCATCCCACCCTCACGCCTGGAACGCGCTGACGTGAACATGTTTTTGTTCACGCGACGCACACAACCGATGTTAGATTATCACATTTTTATTCAGGCTTTTACATATTTGGATTGAGTTGATGATGTAATATGAGGATATCGCACCGCAAAGTAGCCGGGAGGGGGAGGAACATCTACATTTCCAGCAACGCTGATTCTTCTTCTTCTTTTCCTTGCAGCGACTCCCTTCAGGGGTCGCCACAGCCAATGATCTTCCTCCGTCCCTCCCTCTCGGACAGGGGTGTCAAACTCAAATCCACAGTGGGCCCAAATTCAAAACCGGGACAAAGTTGCGTGTCTTCATTGATATTTATTGAAAGAAATCTTCCTCCAGATATAACAATGAACCTTTTCAAATGGACACAAACTGGTTTGGCTTCAAAATTTAATATGGAACAAGCAAAGCTTAATACTATCCATTATATAACTTCATATTGCACACGTCCAAAATTGAAATTCAAATGAAAAAACGCATCAGTGGCATTCATTTCTTCGGTAAAAATTCAATAAAAACCGTATGCCTCTTTTTATTTGCGGCCTTCTGAATTCAATTTAAACGGTAACCTTTTATCCGCAGGCTAATGATAAATGTAAAAATAAAATAACAATAATAAAGCAACAATAATAATATCCTCTAATGAATGTGAAACCATTCAAGCCCGTGTCCTGGAGTAGCAAGAAAAAGTTAATAAAGAAAACGTTAATTCTAGCTCCGTTTGCTCCACACTGATCTACTCTGGTGTGTCCAGGCCAGATCCCTGGCATCTCTTTTCCATACGGAAACAGATCTTCTGCCTCCCACCTGTCCAGAAAGCTCCTGTTTCCTGTCTTTCTTTTCCCCATTTTTGGGAGGGGTAGCACGGTGCCAGTGTTGGCATAAGGTCGCTATGACTACTGTCAACAGGGGAGAGAGTGTTTATGGGTCCTGTCGTGATTTTCGCGCCAAAACACCAGCAGTCATTTCTGGGATTTGTAGTATTAGCCGTACCTGCGCTATAGGCTAGAATAGCAGCGGGCACCTCTAATAATCATTGGGTATGGCTTCGCGGGTCAAATAGAATTACACTGCGGGCCAAATTTGGGCCGCTGGCCAGAGTTTGACACCTATGCTCTAGCACCGAGAGGTCAAACTTATTTTAGCTCAGAGGCCACATGAAGGAAAATCTACCTTCAAGTAGGCCGGACGGGTAAAATCATGGCATCATGACAAACAGTTTCTTCCGTTCATTGAAAAATTGCAGCTCATTTTTACACTTTTCAGACTAATCTTGCAGGGCGGATCAGGCCTGCAAATGGGTTTAATCTGGCCCGAGGGCTGTAAGTTTGACACCCCTGCTCCAGGTCTTCCTCCGGGCCTCCTGCCTGGCAGTTCCACACTCAGCACCCTCCTACCCAGATCTCCAACGTCCCTCCTCTGTTCATGTCCAAACCATCTCAGTCTGACTTTATCTCCAGAACATCTAAATGCATGCTGCCCCTCTGACGGCCTCATTCCTGATCCTCTCCGTCCTCCACGCCTTTCCTTTCATTCTGGCTGATACTCTCTCCTCCGCTCGTTCCTTCTTGCAAACATCTCTTCAGCTCTTCACCACCCTCACCATTGCTCTGGTCGATTGACCCAAAGAACTAAAAAGTCCTCCACCTTCTTCATCTCACCTCCTTGTAGCCTAACTGTTCCCCCATCATTCACACACGTGTTCTGTACGTTTCAACCAATCCCGTCACACACACACACACGACACGTTCAATAAAATCAGGAAGCTAGACATTCAAATAAATCCCAAACAGTACATATTGTCGTGTCGGTGTCTTTTTTGGTCCAGCAGAAGTGCACTGAAGATGAGCGCACGTAAAAGTCAAAAAGACACGACTGCTAAATGTGACTCATCCCGTGCAGGTTTTCGACGTGGGCGAGAGTCGTGCTTTGCCCATCGAGTTCCCCGAGGAGGCGTCCGCTTTCGGCGCGTGGAGGACGTTCGTCCTCTCCGCCGGTCTGGCCGACGCCGTGTCCCGGACCGTGACGGCCCCCATAGACCGCCTCAAGACCCAGCTGCAGGTCAGCAGCGCTCGTTCTGCTATGTATAGATGTAAAGAACCACAGGCAACGCTACAGTTGTGGTCCTGGGGTGCCCATAATATAGAAACATAATATAAATATAATATTGAATAACAATTGTGTCAACGTTTAAACGTTTCCCTGAATCTGAGTATCTGAAATCTGTCTGTTTTATTTCCCCGATGGTCTTTCTGGCGCCTCAGTAAATGTGTGCCGTGTGAAATGAATGGCTTTTACTCAAATATGAGAGAACAGAAAATGTTATCGCATGATGTTTCAAACGAAAAATCAGACGCTTATCAAAATATGTTTAACTATTACTATAAAGTATTACTACTATATTCTAATTCTTCCTTCCCTGTGTATCGTGGATACATTGTATATTTAAATTTTCTGATCATCAATGTTAAGTTCCATATCTGTACATATTGTTAGAGTAAGAGTGTCTTATGTTTGGGCCTGTTTTCAAAACAAGTTGAAGACAATGTTAAAGTGAAAAGGAAATTATATAAGCAACAGGAGACACAGTGAAAAAAAGAAGGGAATTAATCACATGATCATTGCCTTCAAAATAAGAATAAGAATGTGTTTGTCAAACATATTTTGATAAGCATCTGACGAAGAACATTTTTCTTCTAAATGTCATGTGCTAAAAAGAAATGTGCGCTCTTTTTATAAAATAACCGATGTTGATTTTTGGAGCACTCTTGGTGTGCGTTTTTTTTGTTTCATACCGTCATTCAGTCGATGCTTGTGATCCAGCACCCGTCCCTAACTGGGCAGCGGATGTGCGTGTTTTTGTCTATTTCAAACTCTTTTACTAAAAATTGTCAAACTAGATTTCTTTCACAATTTTCTTTTTTTTTTTTTTCCCTGTTTCTGTTACAAATGAGCAAAGTCAGAGGAGAACAACTCACTTGTTTTCAGAGCCAGTCGGACTTTTTCTTCTCCTATAACAGCTGATAAAAGTCGATTTACTCTCCATTCATTGGAAAATACAAAAGTCCATATTAATATTTCGATTTTTATTTTTTTACATCTTCTGTTGTATTCTTACACGCCCTCCTGTTTTTGGGGAGGCTCACACCCAGAAAGACACCCATTTCCATTACTGTACATGAATAATTTACATTTTGATTTTCCTCTCTCTCCACACCTCCTGCTGCAATAAATATGTATGGGAACAGAACAAGCAATCCATATTATTCTTTGGTTTCACTTCGCATTTATGGCAACTGAATGTATGCGATCTGAAATAACCCCTTCCTGCCGACTCTTTAGGTTCATGGATCCAAGGCCTTCTCTCAAGGTTTCCAGGGGATCAGGACAGCTGGTCTGCGGTCCATGTGGCAAGGCAACGCTGTCAACGTGCTGAAGGGAACGCCCCAGTCGACCCTGCAGTGCCTCATCTACGCCCAGGTGGGGAAAGAATAGCCCCTCTCCCCTGGTGTAAATAATAAACGAAGAGTTTCCCGTTTCTAACAGCCGTCTCTGCTCTGCGCAGATGAAGCTTTGCACGCTAAACAGAAGCCAGGAGACTCTGACGGTACGGCAGCGCTTCGGCTTGGGCTGCGTCTCCGGCGCCATAGCTCACGCCGTCTTCTACCCTTTGGAGGTAGCCGAGCACGCGACAACACTCACGCAACGCCATTAATCCCCCATAACGGTTGCCTTTGCAATGTAAAAATATTTTAAATGAGCTGTTTCATGGGTGCATTCAACCCTTTTTTAGAGCCTTGATTTAAAGACTCAGGGACATTGTCTGTATGGAAGGCTTATGCTGCGAAGGAAGCAGCGTCTTCAGGGCACGCTTGGTGTGTGTCCTCCAGATAAACGCGGGCGACACCGCCAAGACTCAGCTGCACAATTTAAAATCCCCGAGCCCCGTGCCAGCGATGACACGCGAGTCACTCATATTCTCATGCGCCGGCCAAACAAACTTACATAACATCAGATGTCCTGCCATGACAGAGCAATGACCGCCGTGTGGAATATCGTATTTCGGGGAGGAGGAGGGGGGAGGCACCGCAGCGATTGTCTGAGTCTTTCTGCACCCCCTCCCTGGGTCTTTGCACGTCGTTGGACAGATTGTGTGTCTGAAAGGGGGCGTTGGTTTGCTCGGTACAGCCGTAAAAGGGAAAGTGGACGCTGGGTTGGACGCAGGGCCGTTCTTTCGTCCTCCTTGATGTGGTCATAGCAACACATCATTTTAATCCTGCTGCGGGGTTGTGATGCTTAGCTGTGTCATTGTCGGTTCCGTGGTTTTGTTATTAGCTTGTATGGCCTCGATGTCACGTTGAGCTTTATGCACTTCCTGAAGCCTGACGCTTTGCATCAGCCCTTCTCGCTTCCCTTTGCTGCTCCTGTGGCCTCTCTCAGCTCGTGCACATTCGTCCCTCATCCACATCCCCGGGACAGGATGTAACTTTGGAGGCCTTAGTGGTTGCCAAACAGGAAGATTTTGCCCAGAACTGAGAAATAAACCGAGAATAGGAAGTTGTAATATTTTCTGGTGGGTTTCTTATTCACTTTTGGCATCACCTGTGTTTCTATCTCCCCTCTAGGTGTTGAAGGTGAGACTCAACCTGCAGCAAGCCGCCACCTATCACGGCGTGGTGGCGTGTGCCAGAGCTATTTACAGAGACGAGTCTTTGTCCTCATTTTACAGGGGATTCAAGCCTAGTGTGCTCTGTATGATCCCATACGCAGGTGTGGAATGTGCCGTCCATCAGGTGAGACAACGCATCCGTCAGAGGACAACTAATCGACCGAGGGATTCTGATCGATAATTATTTGATTTGCAGTCCATCATGAATTGGGCGAGGAGCGATCCAGCCTTCAACAGCGACGCCAGATTGTTTTTCTTCAGTTTCGTCGCCTTCGCCTCGGGGCAGGCGACCAGTTACCCTCTGGCAGTCATTCGAACTCACCAGCAAGCTCGAGGTACCCTTAGCTTCGAGAGCGACCTCGTTAAATGACTCCCGAGGGGGTTGCAAAGTTTGGAGCGTATTCAGCATTCATGCATTATCCATAACGCTTATCCTGCACTCAGGGTCACTGGAGTCTATTCTAGCTGTCATCGGGCTAGAGTCGGGGCACAACCTGGATCGGCCGCCGCCTGTGGAGACATACAACGATTCTCACGTCTGGACGACTTGCATGTGTCTGGATTATGGGCGGAAACCCACGCAGACACGGGGAGAACATGCAAATACAGAAATGCCCCCCCCCTCAGAACCAAACCTGGGACCTCCGTGCTGCGAACCACTACGCCACCCCTATTCGCCAAGATTGCTGTGGATAAGAGATGCTTAGCGAAATGAATCTTGGCATGTAGCAATGGTCTGCCTCAGTCGAAAGTAATTCTATCACAGCGCACCACTTCAGAAAGCAAACACGACTAATTTTGTGTTGATGTTGTGCACGAACCTCATTTAGTAGAGACATTACTGTGGAAAACGCCTGCTCAGTTGGGAAAAAGAATACAACAGTTTTCAAATGGTGCCAAATAAACAACGTTGCGTTCCTGCTTTTTACAAAATATAACTTCCCAATGGCGTAGGGGGTTAGCACCAACGGCTCACAGCAAGTAGGTTCTTGGGGAACTGCTGACGAGGGGGTGGGGGTTGCGTGTAGATACACGTTCTCCCTGTGCCCTCTAGGGTTCTCTCCAGATTCAAACCACCGACCGACCGAATACTCGCATTAGGTTTACTCGACAGTTCCAAGTTGTCTGCCTCTCGCCCAATGGCTGCTGGGATTGAATCCGGCCCTCGTGCAGGAAATGTAGATTAAACGTCGAATGCATTCCTGCTTATCTTTGTCAAAGTGCAAGGCAGTAAGAAAAATTACTGGAAAAAATGCTTGTTTTTCTGAATGGATATCTGGTCTAAACTCCATTCAGAATGCAAGTTTCATGGTTCAGTGTCGCCTTGCTCTGTGATGCATGCAAGGCACCAAAATGGCAATGTATCTTCTTGTCTTCCTACCAAGGTCATGGTAAAGGTAATTTGCCAGAAATTGCTTCACGTATTGACTTTAGAACTTCATTTTTCCAGGTCCCATTTTGATCCGTGGTTGTCTTGTTTTTCAGCTTTCGGCTCGGATTCACCTCCCAGATCGGGTGTGCTACAACAGCTCGGCGGGATATATGAAAAGCATGGAATTCGTGGATATTACAATGGAATGGGAGCGAGCTTTGTCAGGGCTGTTCCTTGTGCCCTGATTAACTACAGTTTAACTAAAACATTTGAAAATGCGTTTTCCTCAATGGAGTCTTGAACAGTTTTCATGTCGTGTTGAACCGGTTCTTGAAAAATAATTGGAGATCTGATCGGTAAGAACATAAACAAGGAACTCTTTGTGATGATACATAAAATGTCTTAAAAACAGAATACTGGAATACTGAAAGCATATTTTGATGCAACCATGCTTGTGTCAAAGCTGCTCGACTGAACTACCATAAATATTTCAAATCAATCCTTTTAAACCTCGTGGACAAGTTATTTATTCTATCAATTTGATTTCCACTTCACTGCATGGTGCAGCTGATTTGAAATTGAAACGTGACCTCCTTCAAAATTAATTAAGCTGTGAAAATGTGTTTATAGCTTAGTGGTAATGTGTAATAAAGTCATATTCCATTACAGGGCTTATGTGTTCTCTTTCCCATGTACCATGAAATGATGCTAAATGCCGCTGACTTTGAAATGTGAGTATAACAAAAATAAACAATGGTAAATAGCCTTTCCACACACCCTCAATTGGTCAAAATACAGATCATGGTTAAATACCCCTGAGATGTCATCGGTGGAGGTGAACTGATGATTTCATTCCATTTCATTTCATTTTATACCTATTGTGTTTGTACCATTTTATTTTTGTGTTTTGTCACTGTATTTCTTGTCGCTACTATCATTCAAATGCCCCCCTTTCACTGGATCATGCTTTTGATTCTATAGCCGTTCACTGCACAAGGCATTTATTCTATTTCTTTTAATATTTTGCATTCTGTTGGATATATTTCACATAGTCTTTGCTCATTTGTAACCATATCCATATTCATTTGCATATTCCTGCAATTATTTCTATTTGGACACTTTTCGTTTGCTGCAACGCTGCTGTGACAATTGAATTTCCCCGTTGTGGGATTCATAATTTCACTCAAAGCTGCGCTCAGCTTTAACTTGCAAATCTATCAACACTGTTTACAGTTTCTAATACTGTTTACATTACTGTGTATGATTACAGTTCCCAGCACAATTCCCACAGCATGTTTATTTTCATTTATTTATCCCACATATCTGGATCCACTGTGGAGGGCAAAGTCCGAATTTCACTGTACAGGGAAACACATTTCCAGAGTGGACATATGACAGTTAACACCTTGAATCTTGAATATAGTCAACTTTACCCCAAGTGTGTGAAGGAGAGATTCTGCAGGTCCTTCCTGCCCGCTGCTGTTCAACTATTCAACACTCAGCTCTGCTCTCAATAGACTTCTTTTTTCATTCATTCATTCATTCATTCATTCATTCATTCATTCATTCATTCATTCATTCAGTCATTCATTCATTCATTCATTCATTCAGTTGTTCGTTCACTCTTTCATTCATCGACTCAAGTGTCAGTTCATTCATTCTCCTACACATCCACTTGCTTGGGCATCATAAGTGTTACCACTGCGAATACTGCTGTTGTTCGCTGGGTGCAATTTGTTTTTTGATTACCTTCCTTGCTCTGTCCACTTTCTGCTGTGAGAGGTTGAAATTTCCCCACCGTCGGACGAAGAAAGGAATATTATTGTTGGCGACTTAAGTGGCTATGTAGGAATATCATCATGGGCAACCCTGACCAACCCCTCGGAGCAGCTTCTCCGGCAGACTGTTACAGCTCCGCTGTCGAACGGAAAGATACAGGAAATCTTTCCTACTTCAAGCTATTACCATATTCAACGACTCACTCTAATCGGTTACTGCAAAAAGAAAAAAATCCACTTGCCACTTTGCTCATTATTTATTCCCTCACCCCCCCCCCCCAGATTATACTTTATACTTTTACACTTCGGTTTATTTTATTTTACTTGATTTATGTATTCATTTTCATTTTCAGCTTGTGACTGGCCTGTCCTTGATACAATATTTGCCAGCATTTGGACAACAAGAATTTCCCAGCTTCTGTTGGCTTTTAAACGATTTCACTGAAAGTGAAAGCTTCATAGAGACCCTGAGACAAGAAAGTAAGTGACTTTCATGGAATTAAGATAAATAAACAAATCAACAACACTATTTTTATTTTTTATTTTTAACATGGTAGTGTTACTAACAATCGCAAATCAATGTACCTTTGTGTTTGTGTGTATATTTTTATATCTATAATTCAACATAGATATGTATTAACCATTATTAACTCTGCACAAGAGCCACTTTACTCCCCCTCCTTGATTTAGAATAGTTAGTATTTCTTTTTGTTAGTTTATTACTGACTTAAATTATGACTAAATCTTTCCTACATCATACCATAACCATATACAACTCACTGTAATCAGTTACTGCAAAAGAAAATCCACTTGCCACTTTGCTCATGATTTATTCCTTCACGCCCCCCCCCCAGATTATACTTTATACTTTTACACTTCAGTTTATTTTATTTTACTTGATTTATACTCATTTTCATTTTCAGCTTGTGACTGGCCTGCCCTTGCATGTCTTTCTGCTGCTGCGAAACAATTTCCCAACCATTGGATCATTTCAGTACATCTCATCTCATAATCTATTCTAATCTTATTTTTCTTGTGCTTTTCTCCACACTTGGTTCATATTTTGTTGTTTACGACTTGCCCTTTTTCTACTCTTGTCTTCAGGTTCCTGGAAATTAAACCTGACGCTCAGAATTGTGTTGATTGCAGCAGTTGGCATCCATGGAGATCCCATGGCTCCCACCCATTACAGCCGCCTTGTGACGTCATATAGCCCCTTTGTGTCGTCACATGTTTCGCTTGCATCCCCAACGATTTGATGTTTCGTCCTCTTTAAAAAAAAAAAAAAAAAAAAAAAAGGAAAGATCGTCCGAGCGAATAAAAAAAAGAACAAACGACTGAAATTTTAAAACAGGAACACTAAACACCTGGAAGGCTGAACTCGTCCTTAGCTGGAGAACGCAAGGCTTCGGTAATTATCGCGAGATAATTTGACCGCGATTTGAGTTCACATCCCGCGTATGAAAACCGCCATCTTGTTGGCCCGGCGAGGAGAAGAGCAGCAGATATGGCGGACTACAGCAGCGTGGCTCCCCCGTCCTCGGCCGCGGGTGGCGGAATGAATGATGCTTTTAAAGACGCTCTTCAGCGAGCACGACAGGTGAGACAACCGGGAATCTAACGTGGTTGTTAACATCGTCAACTTTTACCGGTAAACGTCATGTTTGGGTCCGTTCTTTCCGTTCTTTCGAGCGGCATCACTTCGAGCTAAGCTAGCCGATGATGAAAAAGTTGCTAACGATACGACACCGAAATTCTGCCAACGGGCGTGGAAAGAGAAAAGTAGCTGTAGTCCTCGCCGACAATGCGAAAAAAAACATTCGGGTTTTGAATCGAATAACTAAGTTATGTGCAGGCCATTATGATTCTGAGATTATCTTAGTCGAAGCGTGTCTTTGTTGGTGCAGACTTCCGGACAGCAGTTGCCGCGGTAGGCCGCACGAAGCGTGTTTGTCCTGAATGCAGCCGACGTGTGCTCCTGAAATAGGATTTTGGGTGACAAAAAAAAAATCTCAAAATTTAAAAATCTGTGTGTTCCAGATTGCAGCGAAGATAGGCGGTGACGGCGTGGCGGCTCCTCCGTCGAGCGAATTCGGGTACGGAGGCCAAAAAAGGCCCTTGGAGGACGCTGGTGGGTATTTTCCCATGCCTAACCTGAATATCGGTCAGTGGTTTTAATCGATTCAATGCAAGCCTTTTTCATTTATGCCTGCCTGTTTGTTGTAACAGCTACTAAATGGTAATTAACTTCGTAGTAGTGTTTTAACCCTGCTAAGTTAAGTTTAAACGAGTTGACTTGAGAGCTTTGACTTTTTCCCAATGTTACTAATTAACTGTATATGCAATTCTTAATTTGCTGTCTATGTAGAACACTCTTGCTAGTTTTACAAGTACCTGATAATAGATTTCTAATACACTAGAGCTGTGAACGTGAAATTCTTATTTATGATGGGTTATTGAATCTGTTTGGGGTGTTTTACGCGGCATTTTGAAGCTCTTTTCTTATGCGGTAATTACGACCGGTTTATAATCCTGACGGTAGAATATTTGACGATAATGTTGTCTCATAGATTATAGACTTGCAATGACCGTTGAATTGCTCATAACACCTCAAACAGATTAAGTAAACGAAGTATTAAGATAGAATTGTAAATGTTCAGAAATTGGCGACTTCACTGGTTATGCAGGAAATGGCATGTACTTTTGAGGGATATACTCTGTCCCTGTTACCTAAAATGTATATCATTCTTTTTCTCGTTCATATCTATTTCTCTAGTTTTCCCCATGTCATTATATGAATAAAATTGGGGAAAAAAAACAAGCTGCGAGTGGCTTTATCAACCTCTGTGTTAATGTGCCCGGTCATACTGATCAAAAAGAACACACTTAGAACACTGCAGCAAGACGATATCTAAATTCATTGTATAGTTGAAATTGCAATGGCATCTACAGCTTAATCCACCTCCCTTCATCCTTATTTTCAAATGGGAGACGTTTAAAAGTATTTCATCTAGCCTTCACTTGTATTAAGGCTACGAAAGCACGCTTCTGTATGAGTTTTGAAAAATTTGCAATCATAAGATTAGCATGTAGTGCTTCAACTCGAGTGAGAAATCTGTAAATTGTACCTGCCAAAAGACTCATGGCCTCAAATCAACTTTCACAGTATGACCAAGTATTCAAATATTATGTGAGAGGGTGTTTTGTTTGGCCTAAAATAATATCAGAGTGGAATTTTACAACCGCTTTCCATCTTGCCCATCATAACCCCTCACAGTTGTGGTTAGAATGATAGCGTGTGTGAGTATGATACTTAGATAATGCTTTTTATTTTGCAATGTTGTCACAGACCAGCCGGAGACAAAGAAAGTGGCTACCAACGACGGTAAGTCATCTCACGATATTTGTAGATCTTCAATGTTTTTCTGAAGCGTTTCGAAGAGTAGAAGCTTTAACCCTGTTTATTTGTTTGCAGCCTTCTCGGGAATGGGGGGAATGGGTGGTCCCCCAAGGTGAGACACTGTTGAAATTGATAGTTTCTTTCCGAACCTGGCTCAAGATTGATATCATAAATACAAGAAAATGATTGAAATATTTTTTATTTTTATTTTCTTCAGGTCGGCATCAGAAGAATTCAAGGTTCCTGATGGAATGGTTGGCTTCAGTAAGTTTTTTTTTTTTTTTATCTGCTGAGTTCTCTAAATCAGACGTTGAGTACTTTTACCTGACTCCCCTCTTCTTCCATAGTTATCGGAAGGGGTGGGGAGCAAATATCACGCCTGCAGCAGGAATCTGGTTGTAAAATACAGATCGCCCCTGGTATGTTTCTATTCATTAGATTTCTGGAATAATTTTAAAGTAGCAGCTATTAGTTTGGGTGCTGATTTTGTTTCGACATTTTTGTTGTAGACAGTGGTGGGATGCCAGATCGATCAGTGACATTAACAGGACCACCGGACTCCATCCAGTATGTAACTCTTTTTTGGATTCCTTTACATGATTCATTCATTCGTATGATTTCTACTGGGGAAAAGAGCCACAGCACACGTGTTCTCCCATCAGAACTGCAAAGAGGCTACTGACAGAGATTGTCGAAAAGGGGCGACCAGCGCCAGCATTCCATCATAATGATGGCCCTGGCATGACCGTTCAGGAGATTATGGTCCCTGCCTCGAAAGCTGGTCTTGTCATTGGAAAAGGAGGTGAAACCATCAAAAGTCTACAGGTGAGACATCCCTTGTATGAAGCAATGAGATGTCGTAGTGATATTTTAGCCTTCGTGGTCACTCAAATGCTTGGCAAACTGTTTGAGCCATTGAATCTGCTTTGCAGGAGAGAGCTGGAGTGAAAATGGTTATGATCCAAGACGGGCCCCAAAACACAGGTGCAGATAAACCACTGCGAATTTCTGGGGAGCCGTTCAAAGTGCAGGTCTGACACTGTTCCATATCATCACAGTTATTGCTGGAAAGTTGTAAAATGTATTATTTGATTTGCCCTCTTGATCAAATCAGTCATAAATAAATACTGTGGAGTAATGGTTGTGAAATCATCTTCTCCTCATCTTCAGCAAGCCAAAGAAATGGTTATGGAGCTGATCAGAGACCAGGGCTTCAGGGAGCAGAGGGGAGAATATGGCTCCAGGATTGGAGGAGGAGATAGCTTAGACGTATGTATTTTCCCTGCTTGTTTTCCCCCACGAATGAAGGGTTTGTGGGTGTCTTTAAGTCATGTTGTCACTCCATTTCAGGTTCCCGTCCCGAGGTTTGCAGTTGGAATAGTTATAGGCAGAAATGGAGAGATGATCAAGAAAATACAGAACGACACAGGTGTCAGGATTCAGTTCAAACCGGGTAAGTGAATGAATTTTCGGATCTTTCAGAAACAATCGTGGCACTGGGTGTGTTTTTTTTTTTGTTGCTGGTCAGTGATGAAAACTCATGCACCACGCTGAAAAGCTGATGGATAACCCCAACCCTAACTTATCTGAGACCCCATTAAACACGCAAATAGTGAATAGGGAAATTTGGCAATGCTCCGCTTTTAAATCTCCCTGTTTCCTTCCTGCAGATGATGGCAGTGCACCAGACAGGATAGCACAGATCATGGGTCCTCCTGATCAGGCCCAGCATGCTGCGGAGATCATATCCGACCTGCTGAGGAGCGTCCAGGCTGGAGGGCCCCCGGGCCACGGTGGTGGCAGGGGTCGAGGTCGAGGCCAGGGCAGTTGGAACATGGGTCCCCCCGGTGGCCTGCAAGAGTTCACCTTTACTGTCCCAACCATGAAGACCGGCCTCATCATCGGAAAAGGCGAGTAACTTTTTTTGTCCGTACACCAGCTCTGTTGTTGAGCACATGGAGTCAAGGAAAGAGTGTTATTCAGCCAGTCGGTTCATTGTGAGTATTTGTGATGGTTATGACCCTGTAATTCTTCAGGTGGAGAGACAATCAAGGGCATCAGCCAGCAATCTGGGGCCAGGATTGAACTACAGAGGAATCCTCCGCCCAACTCTGATCCAAACATCAAGATGTTCACCGTCAGGGGCTCGCCGCAACAGATCGACTATGCCAGGCAGCTGGTCGAGGAGAAAATCGGGGTGAGACGCGGTGATCAACTTTAACCTGTGAACTTCCAGACTGGACTGCTCTAAAACCCGTTTTTTGCTGTGGGTTCAGGGACCGGTGACCCCAATGGGTGGCCCACACGGCCCTCCTGGTCCACACGGAGGACCCGGCCCCCACGGTCCCCCGGGACCGCCCGGACCCCCCGGTGCCCCCATGGGTCCATACAACCCTGGTCCCTACAACCAGGGCCCCCCAGGACCGCAGTCAGTACTACACTTTAACTCCTACACATCAAGCATCATGTCTGTATCTGTTTTCTTTTTAAACGTACTCTTTCTTTGACCAGTGGTCCTCCTGCACCCTACCAGCCTCAGGGATGGGGCAACGGCTACCCGCACTGGCAACAGGGACAGCCTGACCCTAGTGAGTAGCTGCTCGAGTGGAACTGTCACTCTTAATAATTCATCGTGAGGCTCCCGCCATTAATGTCTAGTATTGAGGCTGACTTAAGGCTGAATTCTCCGAGGCAACCGTTTGATTCCCTCTGTAAAATACAGGGGATTTATTGAACTCTGCAGAAATGCTTTTTAAAAGACTGTTTTTACAGCTTTGCTTGGATGTTGTTTTTCTTTTTTCAACTGTCCCATTCAGTGATTATAAGTGCTTCATAATGCATGCACATTGCAACCCAGATTAAGTGAAGTAAGAGCCCATATCAAATAAGTATCAGTCAAATAAGACACCCCTTTCCCCTTCAAGATGAAGATATTATTGAAGGTTTATGTTTTAAGTTCTGTATTTATTTCACTTACCAGCAACAAAAGCCTCTTTGTAACTGTTTGTAACTGACAGGACGGTCACAAGCAGTTTTAGCAATTTTGTTGTGGTAAATGCAAATAAATCTTGATGTTTAGGGGTGGCTTGGCGCAGAAGGTAGAGCGATCCTCCTTGGGACCGACCATTCCCGGTTCAATTCCCCGCTCCTCCTCGTCTGTCAGGGTGTTGTTAAGCAAGACACTGAGCCCCCCCCCCCCCCCCCCCCCCCCCCCCCCCCCCCCCCCCCCCCAGACCCACCGGGCACTCCGTTCCTTATTTTT